>JBBPBX010049352.1:9812-25390 GCA_038048925.1 Garcialebias charrua
AAAAGAGTTAATTTCCTACCGGGAGCTAAAGTCTTCCTCCGTCCGTCTGTTAGCATGTTAGCTTGTCCCTCCTCCTCCAGACTTAGCTTTTTTAGAGAGTACCGGCAGCTGTAGCCTCCTCTGCCTCGGTCCAGTCCGGTCTGCCTCGGTCCAAACAATAATGTATCCTGTAATTTTCCACTGACTGCTCGCGGCTTCTGCCATCAAGCTCTTGCTTTTTGCAGTCAAACCGGAAGTAAAACCGGAACTAGGCTTTTCAAAATAAAATTTTCACTTTTTTTTTTAATGGGAGGTGCGTTGTAACCACGAAACGTTGTAACCCGAGGACTACCTGTACTTATTTTACCTGGAGTCTCCCATTATGGGTTCAAGCATTAAGGCAGAACATCCTGTAAATCAAGATCTTTCATTTCAACTGATTCTTTTTTCTTCTTCTAATAAATCTGAGAAGTCTTCATTGTTCCTCAGCTGTGTCTGTAATTTACAACTCCTTTTGTTCCTCCAGGTGAAATGCAGTTCAGATTTTCTTTATTAGGGTTCTATAGCTGTTCATTTTCTGTCGATGCAATAATCCTGTCAGCACCCGTTCATTTGAACACAATCATCTACGCAAGTTCTTGCCCTTTTCCTGACTACTGAGTGATGATGCTTCGGTCTCACCTTCACCCCGCTGCGTCTCCTCTTCTCCTTTCAGTTTCTACTCCTGTTTTCTCCTTGTGAAAACAGGAAGAGGTGTGTTTGAAGAGCCAGAGCTCGAGGAGTCCAGCCGTTCACCGCCAGGCTGGGTGTGTGTAGCCGCTCCTCATGTGTGTGTACATGCATGCCAGAATAATTGCCTGCAGAGACCCCCCCACACCAAATGCCTAGCTCCTGTTGCTTCATCTCTCTGGGGATCTGCACTATTTGCTTTAGGCATTGTGCCCCAAAGACAACATCTTAAGTATTATGCTTATGTGTGCTACCTGAGGCTTGTTGCTGCCCGTTCCTCAGAGCTTTATTGACTCAGTTAACTGAAGGGACTCTTATTAAGATGGGAAAAGAAATTAGTGTGTACAGTACTATAGTTTAAATTAATAATTATAATTATAGTAATTAGTAATTTAATAGTAATTTTAAACACTGTAATTTCTGGAGTATTGAGTGCACCTGATTATGAGCCGTGCCGGCTACATTTAAAAAGAAAATTAAAATTTCACATAAATAGGCCGCACTTGTCTATAAGCTGCGGGTGGTCACATTGTAACATGAGATATTTACATTAGGGGTGCATCGATTTCAATTTTCTGGCCGATCACCGATTACCGATTTTTAGAAAGTCTGACCTGCCGATTCCGATTTTGGCCGATACTGATTTTCAGGTGTTAAAAGGTCAAAATGCACCCTAAATTTTCAGGATTTTCCAACCTTTACTGAGGCAGATAAAATCGGTAGATAAAATCGGCTTCTCATTTAAAGATCGGCCGATCACCGATCTCCCCAAATTAAGGAAATCGGAGCCGATCGATCGGCCTGCCGATTTATCGGTGCATCCCTAATTTACATAGAGATATTTTTAAACTTTTAATTAAATATGTAACGGTAACATGCACAAATACAGTAAATGTTTTTTTCTTTTCTGAAAGGTGCATGTAACACGGCGGATTAAAAAACAAATACAGTAATTTACCAGGAAGTCATTCCAAGCGAGACGTGTATTGGGCAGCTATGTGAGCGCGTGGGTGTGACGAAGCTAAATGTTTTGTAGCGCGTTCGCCCATCAAAAATAAATAAATAAATAAATAATCCATAACTTAGCTGCAGTGTTCAAAGCGTGTGAAAAAGGTAGCGGCTAATCTGAAACACACTTTGTGTTTTCTCCAATGTGAAGTTTGTAGCTTGGGTCAAAAGTTTTGGCACAGTAGACACAAACCTGATCTTGGAATAAAACCATCACCAAAAACTGCAGCTACAAGCAATTCTTTACATTCTTGAACATGTATGGCACAACGACAGATCTCGCGAGAACAAACACAGATCTCACGAGAGCAAATACATGCCTCGAGGGAGCAAATTACACTAGCGCGAGCGCAAATCAGCCCCGGGCGCGTAATGGGGACGAGCGCCCGTGCAAAGACTAATAACACACACACACAAACGGAAAATCTGAGAGTGATCCTTCCGATCTCATGTACAGTAGTGGGGTTCTGAGGAAAGATCCTTAACAGTAAGTATCTTATCTGTTGTAGAAAGCTCTTTGAACAAACTCAGTTTGGAGGAATATAATTTAATTCTGACCAAAAGTTTCCGCCCAATGATTAGATTTGGATGCTTTCAGATTCATCATCAAAATACTTTTTTTTTTCAGGATAGAAATGGTATAAAGATATAGTCTCACTGAGCTGCAACTACAGGGACTAGCTGAAAACACAGAATCGCAAGAAAATCTGTAAATTTTCCCTTGAAATCCCACTGAACAACGTTTGCACAGCAGCAATAGATCATGGGGCAGAAAAGGAGCGAGGCTCACTGACTTATTCAGAGGAAAACCTCAAAACACAACATCCCACCAGCATGTGATAAACCATGAAGTAATATCTGGGTACAAAATATTGCTAGACGTTTGCATATATATCAACAAAAAAAAACTCTAGCTCTCTATAATTAGACAAACTGTGGCCTAATGAAAGGAGTTGTGAGAGGAAAATTGTTTTGTACACATTTATTTGCACAACACAATTTTTGATGTTATTTTAACGTAACATGTTCCATATCTGTACTACAACAGTTGTAGCCCTGTAAGATACAGGCTCAAGAGCTGCTTCTGACCCGTGAGACATATTTGGTCTAAATTATTAACAGGGCTCTTCTGGTCAGAGAGGGGCCTCTGTGCAGTGGAGACATACAGCGTCAAAGGTGACGTCTTCGCCTGGATAAATCCAATCTGATGGGAATTAGAGGAGCCTCGTCTCCTCCTCTCAGCAGGAGCTGTCATGAAGGCTGTTGCCTCCTGCCACTAAGCCTTCCTCCCATTGGGTGTTGGTCAGAGGCCAGCATCAGGTCACGCAAACGGCTTCTGCAGCTCCTGCCCTCGCACCGTGATGAGCACTGTAGTACATATAATGAAACAACACCTGCATACACATACACATACATACAGTATATACTGTACATACATACATACATACATACATACATACATACATACATACATACATACATACATACATACATACATACATACATACATACATACATACATACATACATACATACATACATACATACATACATACATACATACATACATACATACATACATACATACATACATACATACATACATACATACATACATACATACATATTCAGTACCCATCTACATATCCACATGTGATTCCTGCGTGTGTGTCCCTGCATCTATAAGTGTGTGGTTGTAAGCATGCATAAATGAATAAGGCTTCTCTAATAGAACATTCAATAGTGACCGTGAAGCATCAGAGATCCGCCCCCCAAGACCTGAGGCAGACAAATGGGGGGTACCAGAGTCTAAGACCCCAAGAAGGACCCTGAGCTCCACTACATTTCAAAGACAAATATTTTGACTCCACTACATTTCTACTTGTACGAAGTTTCTTGTTACTTGTTCCCTTTGACTCAGCTTTGTAAAATCCACTGTTGCTGTTTTTCTTTCCTGAAATGCAGTTGTCCAGTTGTTGATTCAGGTATTGTGCAAGATTCATCTGTGCAGAACATTCATTGTTTTGTAAGCGTCTGTGTTAATTAAATATGGCAGTATGTTCAGTTGTCAGTGTTACTGTTTCCTCTCCTGTGTTAAGTTGTTGCTGTCAACATATATGCACTTTTACACACAAACAATGTGGTGTATGAATACTGAAGCTGAGGAAAAGACTAAATGTGCATCATCTGTTAGGATTTCCATGACGTTCCACAAACATGTAAAATGTAGGACGATATTATTTGTGGTTTACAGGTTTTATTAAGACATGTGGTGTTCAAGTGGTTCTACATGTCAATCCATCATCAGGTGGTTTCAGAGTCACAAGGTTCTGTAAAATTACTCAAAACAATACAGCAATGTACCAATATTAGAAAATATAATTTATACTTTAAATTACTTGAGTATTTTTTAATGCATGTACTTTTTAATATTTAAGTATTGTCAAAAGTAAGTACTTCAGTACTTTAACTTGAGTAAACTTTTGACTAAACTTTTGAGTAAACTTTTGAGTAAACTTTTAATTGTAGTTGAATAAGATTTGACCATGAGTATCAGTACTTTTACTTACTTTACAGTACTCGGATTTGGTACCTGAATTATTGAGCATGAACTTTCTTGTCTTGAACCACTTTGGCTGTGGCTGCCTGCCTGTGGGGAGTAAACGAGGGACAGGACGGTCCCCAGAAACCATCTTGGCTCCAGCAAACTGGTTGGTCCACTTACTGCTTGGTGGGGAAACAGTTTGCTGGAACTCCTCTGACTGATGAGGCCCTCTGGATGGAGGGCGAAACGTTTCTATAAAAAAGAAACTGTCCAGATGACCCGACTGAGAATTATTGGACTTTTATTTAAATACTAGAATTGAGTACTTTGTCCACCACTGGCTAACTGCATGCTGGTTGTATTTTGTGATGAAACGTTCTGTGAAAAGTCAGTCTGCCTTCCTGCTTCATGGTCTGTGTCAGCCAAATAATTCAGTGTCAGTCCGCGGACCATCAGAATTAGACGCTGACGTGGAATGAGAGATAAGGTGTAAAAACATCCAGAGAGTTGTGCAAGAAAATGATAAATGCATGAAGGAAAAGTGTGGATGTTGCTCATATCTCATGTTTTTAAGGAGTCTCCTCTTTGGGATCATTTTGTTAGCCTGCCCAAAGCCTACAGAGTCATTTGTGTTTGTATTTTTCATTTTGAGTGAAGCACTGAGCAGAAAGTTGATCTGCGGGGCCAGCTGGCTGTAACTTCAGAGGCTCGACGGGCAGCAGCTGGACTGCACAGAGGAAATCTCAGTGTCTGCCTCTGAGGCCTGGATCTGATCTACAGAGGAGCTCTGCTCTCCTCACGGTTCAGTGTCTGCTCAACAATAACAGCATCAGTGTCCAGGCTGTTAACACAGGAGTCCCCCAGCGCTGCCTCTAATGTATCCACTCTCACAATGTAACGCTGTAACCCTTCCTGTGAAATTTATTGTGAGGGCTATAAATCTCTCCAAGTCTGCCTCTCATTTCCTACTTCAGAGCAGCACAGCTGGGAAGACCTGGGCTACTCTTCAACCTTCTTTTCCTCTGTCAGAGCAGCAAAGTGATTTCTGGGAGCTCCTGTGTCAGTTCTTCAGTGTTTACAACATGACCCGTATTCAGCTGAACTCTAACATTGGACTGAAGGGTGTTAAAAGGCAGCGGTGTCAAATACATTTGCTTAGTGTTTTATTCCACGTAATGAGGAGCATACGCTAAAGTTTTTTGACAGAAGCACAGCCCTGAAGAAGTTCAGGTCCATCACCTGAAGCAGACTGAATTATTTATTATTTATTATGAAGGCTGCACAGAAGTCTGTTGGAGTCAGCCTCCCCACCATCACAGACACCTCCAGATGCAAGAAGAGGGCCACCGGCATCATGAAGGACCCCACTCACCCAGCACACTAGCTTTTTGCCCCGCTCCCCTCAAACAAGAGGTTGAGGAACATTAAGTGTAGAACCACTAGACTGAGGAACAGCTTCTACCCTGAAGCTGTTAGACTCATGAATAAATAACTAGAATAATTACTGTGGGAAAAAAATAACTGTAAAGTCACTTGATTGTTGATATGTGCTGCTGATTATCCATGCTGCTGTTCTCATGCTGCTAATTTACTTCATGCTGCTGTGTTCATTCATTCCTACTCATCCACCCACAAAGATTCAAGTTCGTGCTGCTGTTGTTCAGTGTATTGTTTTGCACTTAGTGACTAGCATGGATCTTAGTTTATATCTTAGATCCTTATTTACTGTTTCTTTTTACACTTTATATTTTTGCTATTGCTGGATGTAACTGGGACCCTGTGTACACAAATTTCATTCCACCTCATGTACCACATGAGATATCATGCGAATGACAATAAAAAAAACTTGACCTTATTTACCTCATTGATGGATGGTTATTGAACTTGATTTGGACATTTATGATCTTCAGAGGTCAGATCTTCCTGCTACAAGGTTCACTGTTGCTGTGAAATTAACGATGCAGCAAAGATGAAATATTCAAGCAATATCCTGACTGCTCTGTAACCGGACCAGCAGGTCAAAGATTCTGTTAGTTTGAACAAGTATTCAAGCGTATTTAAAGGACTGACAGCAAAAGGGTAATGACTGGAAAGGTTCAATGGTTTAGGTAAAGCCCGAGATACACTCGAGCGTCCTCACGATACGCCTATACGCAGCGTACATACGCTGTGGCAAAAGCGTAGCCCCGCGTAGCCCCTCAGGGCACGTACGCGCAAAAGTTTTTTTTTACTACGCATACGCGATGCGCGGTGTCTGAACATAAACTTCCCCGGCGCCGGACTGTTTTGTATGTTACACAAATTAAATAAATTCCCCTTCTTTATCGCTGATCGGGCCTTTTCTTTTGTTTTTTTGCCTAAAGTCAAGTAACCGCTTCTTCCTCCGTTCACTCGATGATTGAAATGAATGAATTCAGGTCCTACCTGGGTGCGGCGATGTTTTAAATATCCCTGGTGGGCTGTGTGCTGCAGGAAAAGCACTCCCTGTTATTATTTTTATTTCTGAGAGAACTTTTTACAACATATATAGTAGAAACACCGCATGAACACCGCCGCGGTCTTCAAGGCGCTACATGAGCTGGCTGTCAATCATTTCAGTAGGCGTGTCAGCAAGTAACCAATCAGCGAGCTCAGTTGAGTCCCCTCCGTGTGCAGCTGCTCATATTACAACAAGGAGAACGCGAGCGTATAGTTTCTGACATATGCTGAAGCATATCAGCAAAACACATGCGCACAAAATGCGCGCGTAGAGTGGCGTACCTGAGGACGCATGAGTGTATCTCGGGCTTAATATCTCAAATATTCTTCAAACGCCAGGTTGATAGTTTGTCTTTTGGTAAAATACATCGAACTGGTTATTTTTCAGTTTCACACAAACTTTGATGGCAACCAGAAAGACTTACCATGCAGATGTTTATCTTTTTTATTTCCCACAATGTTTGGACTGAACTCTAATCTAAAAAAAAAAAGTGCTTTTCACATTTTCCTTATTCTTTCTTCTCAAAGTTGTCTGGATCAGAATATATCTTTTAGAATAGAATAGAATAGAATAGAATACTGTATATCTTTATTGGCATATTTGCACCAAGGTACAAAGTGTTGCAATTGACGCACGCACCATCCTAAGAGGGACGTACGCACGGAAGCCGCAGCAGTATAAAACCGCGCCGCCAACAATCAGATATGGAAAAAGGAACATACAGTCGGGTAATCATGGTATTCAAAAAAGAATCTATCACATTTTGTCTTAGGACACTCTATGATAAAGTCCAAAAAACTCTACCAGCTTTAGCACGAATAAAGACAAGACATGTTGCATGTGATGACGACAAGCAGGGAGATTTAGTCCGTGAGTAATCATTTCAGATAAGCACAGTCTTGCAGATGGCTCAGCTCGGCTCCATCCGAACGCACACACAGAGACCTCTGGGGGAAGGGGGGAGGGCAGCGAGTTCTCAACAGCTTTCGACTCCAGGAGAAGTTTTGCAGACAGCCTTCTTTTCAAGGTCGCTCAGAGTCCCGATTAGATTAGTCGCTTTATTTATTTTCAGGTCAGGCCACAGTGTACTTTTGACTGCAGCCTTCCAAGTCCAGGTGCTGTTCAGGTCCAAATCGCCAAATCATGTGAGGTTCCGAGCTACAAATCCCCATCTGTGCCCTGATTGAGCCCGGACGGCTGTAAACGAGTCCCAAAACGCACCGCAGGTCCGCGGCTGTCCACCGCTGCTCCCATCGTGCGGTTCAGCTCATACAACAGCTGGGACGTTGAGGTCATAGCCCGGATCAAAGAATCTTGCTGAGCAGGAAGTCTCGCCAGCGCGTTGATCGCCGCGGTAGCCTTCCTCAGCTTCCAGTAGCAGAAACCTCCGCCAACGCCAAAAAACAGAGTAGCTGCCACCAATATCCAAATAATCCACAAATCTTCCACGTCTTCGACAGAAAGAACGGTCAGACACATTGGCTTCCACTCGCTCCACGAGTCCATAATGTATCCCACCGCATGCGTGTCGAGGGGGCAAGCCGCTTCTCCTGGCCCGGTGCGATTTGTGGAAAAAAAATTATCAATGGAGGAAACAGCCCACGTAATTAAATCCATTTCAAATTGGTTCGAGTGAGCGCTGAAGAGTTACAGACATGACAAAATGCAAAAGCAGGGAGGAGGAAAAACTTAGGGAGGAGAGGGGCTCATAATTAAACTGTAATGAAAACAGAAAAAAAAACACAACAAAGTCCTTTTTGCAGACAATCAAAATAGGATTTAAAGTAAAAAGATAACACGACCTGATCATGGGGGAAATTGAGATTGCCAAAACTTCTTATTTTAAATAAATTAGAAATGTATTGTCAATTAAAATAGCCATTTTTCAAGTTTAATATAAACTACAGTATAATAGCAAAAAGGTCTAATTGTTTCTCTGTGAAGGAAAGAAAGGTGGTATTAGACAATAAAAATTAATGTTCTGAAAAAAACAAAGTCCCAGAATCTATATCTTTAGAAATTATTACATTTGTTAAATAATGGATAAATTATGAGGTTACTGGTTTGATGGTGAAGTGATGTCCATCAAGGGCGGTATGCTCCAAGATACACCAAATACATTACATTATGTAAAGAAATATCCTTACATGTGGTCAATTTAAACTATTTAAATAAGAAATGTTATATATGCACAAACTGGATGCTGTGGTTTTCATGTGGCACACAATAAAGTTGGTATGTGTTCTTCAGAGACTTATTAGATTTTACTTTTGGTTCATAAAAATATTTGGAAATATGAACCAATTAAAATATGTACAATTTACACTTTACATGGAAATACATAAAAATAATGTGCAGGGATTGATCATTTCAGATACAATAAACTAAGTTCCTTTTGAATCTTATAGTGTAACACCGTGGGCAGCACGGTGGCACAACTGGTAGAGCTGCTGCCTCTCAGCGAGAAGGTTGCCGGTTCAAATCCCGGTCCGGGGCCTTTCTGGGTGGAGTTTGCATGTTCTCCCCGTGCATGCGTGGGTTTCCTCCGGGTACTCCGGTTTCCTCCCACAGACCAAAAAACATGCTTGTTAGGCTGATTGGTGACTCTAAATTGACCCTAGGTGTGAGTGTGAGAGTGGATGGTTGTTTGGTGTGAGTGAGACAGGTCCCTCTTGTAAATGAGTCCCCGTGACTCAACGAGGCTAGCCTGTATAAATAAAGGTTGAATGAATGAATGAATGAATAAAACATTAACAATCTTTTATCAGTAAAAATGGCTTAAATGCTCTGCCGATTTCTGGAAAAATATAGTTCAAGCATCATTAAAAACCAAATATTTATATTTGTTTTGTTCCAAAAATGTATAGAAAAAAACTGAACATTAAGGTTTTTACTGAATGATATTAATTAGCTGTTTGACTGATGATCCGTTGATGCTGGCAGGTTTTTATTGGTGCCTTTTAGGCTGTGCCTCTGAGGTCAGAGGTCAAGCTTGAGTGATGGCTTCTGTAGCCTGTAGTGACAGCAGTGTAGACCAGTTGACCTGGCCATTGTCCCACCATTAGCCTGACAGGTTGAGGTGAGTACGAGGGCTGCTCTGACACTTGAGGAATGTTACAGCCACACTAACGTAACAATGCAAGAGGCCCTTTAAAACCAAGAAGGCTAAAGTCACAGTGTATGGAGGACCAAACTGACAGAATAATAAATAAAAGAATAAATATATATCTGACATAAAAGAATAAATATATAAATCAATATAGAAATATATATCCTACATAATAATAAATAAAAGAATAAATATATAAATCAAAGTAGAAATATATATTTTAATGAGAAATAAAAGCATAAATATATATAATCTTTTTTATTTCTCCTTACACATGAGTTTCCGTCAATAAAAATAGATATTTTGCTTTGCCTTTTTTTGCTGTTTGCTGTATTTATTGCTGTATTGTTTGCTGTATTTATTGCTGTATAGTTTTCTCGCTGTATTTCTGCCTCATCGTTATGTTAATGAGGAGGGCTGCTTTCTAAGTCCAGCTCTACTATTGGTCAATAAACAGGAAAGAGAACGATCAGTGTGCAGATCGATTGTGCATGCCTGCGCTGCGGTCCTCTTAGGAGAGCTCCTTATTTGAGAGGAAGTAAACAACTATTAGAGATGTATCGTAGGATTGCTGAGGAATTAAGGCACGTTGCTAGATTAGCTGAAAGTAATACAGTACAGTACAGTACAGTATACCCAAACTGAGCGTGGTTGTGATTCCTCCATACCATCAGTACTGTTGAACTGAGGCCGAAAGCGCCGAGTAGGAAGGCATGCACAATCGATCTGCACACTGATCGTTCTCTTTCCTGTTTATTGACCAATAGTAGAGCGGGACTTAGAAAGCAGCCCTCCTCATTAACATAACAATGAGGCAGAAATTCAGCAAGAAAACAATACAGCAATAAATACAGCAAACAATACAGCAAACAATACAGTAATAAATACAGCAGCAAACAGCAAAAAAAAAGGCAAAGCAAAATATCTATTTTTATTGACGGAAACTCATGTGTAAGGAGAAATAAAAAAGAATATATATATTTATGCTTTTATTCCTCATTAAAATATATATTTCTACTTTGATTTATATATTTATTCTTTTATTTATTATTATGTAGGATATATATTTCTAATTTGATTTATATATTTATTCTTTTATGTTGGATATATATTTATTCTTTTATTTATTATTATGTCAGTTTGGTCCTCCATAACAGTGTGGCGTGAATTTGGCTACATTTCTCCCTTTGATGTGATTCATTTCATAGATGTAGAACAAAAAATAGTCTTGAAACGTTGAGCTTGAGTCCATGTTACACAAACTCATGTGACGACTCAGTCAGCTTTTAAAAACAACACATGAAAGAAAAGCAATAGTTTTTTTTTACATGCACAGTTTCTCGCCTGTGGGGTTTCTTTTTTTAAGAAGGGAGGATCCTCCACTGCATGATGGCCTGACCATCTGAAGACGTTACTTGGCACTTGTGTTCAAAAGAAATCTTTCCTGTTTTGTCTCCATGCAGGTTTGTGCTTTTTTATTTTTTAAATACCGGACACCTTTCGAGTGCCAACACAGGAGAAAACCCTGTTCTCATGCGAGGTCACGCTGTTTTTGACATCCAGTGTCCCAACACAATAGGCCCGACCGTTCATCAGACTCAACGAGAGCCCGGTGCTGCCTTCAGGTGGACCAGCTGACCACCGGAGAGTTCAGTCTCCAGACCCTGATGGGGTTTCCTCTCTGCCTGCCCACGGACGGAGGATTCTTCAGCCACCTCCTGTTTACGTCGTACACTGGAGGTCAAAGAAAGTGATGGGGACAGAGGAGGACACGGTAAGTGGGGGTCCGCTCAGCTGCCTTCTTTAAACTGGTGTCATCCTGCCATTGTGGTGGTTTTAACAAGAAGCAGCAGGAAGAAGAGCCGCGGCACAGCTGAGCAATCAGAACAGGAGACGACAGTCACAAGGAGACGAGGCACTTTTTTTAATCTTGGCCCTCAATCCCTTATTCTCTATTGTGTTCATCCAGATGTGAACCAACACCTAAAATAATCCTCCAGCGACAAGGGTTTACTGGACCACTTCTGGGCGGAGCAGCAGGGCGTGGACCCGCTGTGACACTGCTGCTTGAACACACGAAGGCCAGGTCCGAGAGATTTGACCAGTGCCCTCTCCTCTGCTGGAAGGAGGTCCTGCTGATGGATGGGCTCTAATCAGCAGCAGACAGACCAGCCACAGGAAGCATCTCTGCATCACGTTCACGGAAACCAGCTCTTCTCCAGAGACCTGCTGATAGCCGCAGAGGGAGAGGGAGGGGGGCAGGGGGCAAAAACAATTGGATTCCCTCTTTTTTTTTTTTTCTGCAGAAATTAGCAGCTTGTCCACTCCTTACTAAAGCAGAGTATGATTTACAGGTCTGCTGCCAAACGTCCACTTTGAACAATGCACTCGTCTGGAGCTTGACTGGAAACAACTGCTGAAGATTTATTTTACAATTTGTAGATTTTCTGCTTCTTCTTTGTGCAAAATTCTTACAACTCTCAGTGCAAGAGGTTTATTGACTGAAACATTAGGAATAATGTATAATATGGATTACATTTCTGGTTTATATCAGGAAGCAGTCAGGACAGTGAATGTAGATGAATGGAAACTTCTGAAATACTCGATTATAAAGAAAATATGCAGAATTTATTTACTGATGCAGACTTTCTGTTATTTTATATATCATCATAATTTAAAGACACAAAATTGTTCATGTTCAAAAAGCATGTGGCCAAATAGGAGCTAAATGTTCTCTTTTCTTAAGCTGTTTTTTGTTGTTGTTGTTGTATTATTCAGAAATTTCACAGAATGTTACAGTGTTCTTAAAAATTATGGATGGGTTAGCTCTTTTAATGTAAGAAATAAATAAAATCAAAGTCTGGAAAAGCCAGGTTAAAGTAGTTAGAGAGTTAGAATCAGAGATTGTTTATTGCCATTCGCACCACATGTGGCATATGTGGTGGAACAAAATTGTGTACACACGGACCCAGTTACATCCAACAATAAAATGTAAAAGAAGAACAGTAATAACATCTAAGATATGGACTAAGAAAAACATCAACTAAAAAGTGTGCTAAGCACTAATAACATAAAAAAGTAAACACAATACACCGAACAGCAGCACGAACATGAGTCTGTGTGAGAAGATGAGCATGAACGAACACAGCAACATGAAACAGATCAGCAGCAACATGAAAAGATCAGCAGCAACATGAAACAGATCAGCAGCAACATGAAACAGATCAGCAGCAACATGAAACAGATCAGCAGCAACATGAAACAGATCAGCAGCAACATGAAACAGATCAGCAGCAACATGAAACAGATCAGCAGCAACATGAAACAGATCAGCAGCAACATGAAACAGATCAGCAGCAACATGAAACAGATCAGCAGCAACATGAAACAGATCAGCAGCAACATGAAACAGATCAGCAGCAACATGAAACAGATCAGCAGCAACATGAAACAGATCAGCAGCAACATGAAACAGATCAGCAGCAACATGAAACAGATCAGCAGCAACATGAAACAGATCAGCAGCAACATGAAACAGATCAGCAGCAACATGAAACAGATCAGCAGCAACATGAAACAGATCAGCAGCAACATGAAACAGATCAGCAGCAACATGAAACAGATCAGCAGCAACATGAAACAGATCAGCAGCAACATGAAACAGATCAGCAGCAACATGAAACAGATCAGCAGCAACATGAAACAGATCAGCAGCAACATGAAACAGATCAGCAGCAACATGAAACAGATCAGCAGCAACATGAAACAGATCAGCAGCAACATGAAACAGATCAGCAGCAACATGAAACAGATCAGCAGCAACATGAAACAGATCAGCAGCAACATGAAACAGATCAGCAGCAACATGAAACAGATCAGCAGCAACATGAAACAGATCAGCAGCAACATGAAACAGATCAGCAGCAACATGAAACAGATCAGCAGCAACATGAAACAGATCAGCAGCAACATGAAACAGATCAGCAGCAACATGAAACAGATCAGCAGCAACATGAAACAGATCAGCAGCAACATGAAACAGATCAGCAGCAACATGAAACAGATCAGCAGCAACATGAAACAGATCAGCAGCAACATGAAACAGATCAGCAGCAACATGAAACAGATCAGCAGCAACATGAAACAGATCAGCAGCAACATGAAACAGATCAGCAGCAACATGAAACAGATCAGCAGCAACATGAAACAGATCAGCAGCAACATGAAACAGATCAGCAGCAACATGAAACAGATCAGCAGCAACATGAAACAGATCAGCAGCAACATGAAACAGATCAGCAGCAACATGAAACAGATCAGCAGCAACATGAAACAGATCAGCAGCAACATGAAACAGATCAGCAGCAACATGAAACAGATCAGCAGCAACATGAAACAGATCAGCAGCAACATGAAACAGATCAGCAGCAACATGAAACAGATCAGCAGCAACATGAAACAGATCAGCAGCAACATGAAACAGATCAGCAGCAACATGAAACAGATCAGCAGCAACATGAAACAGATCAGCAGCAACATGAAACAGATCAGCAGCAACATGAAACAGATCAGCAGCAACATGAAACAGATCAGCAGCAACATGAAACAGATCAGCAGCAACATGAAACAGATCAGCAGCAACATGAAACAGATCAGCAGCAACATGAAACAGATCAGCAGCAACATGAAACAGATCAGCAGCAACATGAAACAGATCAGCAGCAACATGAAACAGATCAGCAGCAACATGAAACAGATCAGCAGCAACATGAAACAGATCAGCAGCAACATGAAACAGATCAGCAGCAACATGAAACAGATCAGCAGCAACATGAAACAGATCAGCAGCAACATGAAACAGATCAGCAGCAACATGAAACAGATCAGCAGCAACATGAAACAGATCAGCAGCAACATGAAACAGATCAGCAGCAACATGAAACAGATCAGCAGCAACATGAAACAGATCAGCAGCAACATGAAACAGATCAGCAGCAACATGAAACAGATCAGCAGCAACATGAAACAGATCAGCAGCAACATGAAACAGATCAGCAGCAACATGAAACAGATCAGCAGCAACATGAAACAGATCAGCAGCAACATGAAACAGATCAGCAGCAACATGAAACAGATCAGCAGCAACATGAAACAGATCAGCAGCAACATGAAACAGATCAGCAGCAACATGATGTGATTTTTCCCAGTGATTATTCTGGTTAGATATTCATGAGTCTAACAGCTTCAGGGTAGACACTGTTCCTCAGTCTAGTGGTTCTACACTTAATGCTCCTTAACCTCCTTCCTGAGGGGAGCGGGGCAAAAAGTGTGTGTGCTGGGTGAGTGGGGTCCTTCATGATGCAGGTGACCCTCTTCCTGCATCTGGAGGTGTAAATGTCTGTGATGGTGGGGAGACTGACTCCAACAGACTTCTGTGCAGCCTTCACCACTCTCTGTAGAGCTTTTCTTTCTGCAGCTGTGCAGCCTCCATGCCACACGTTGATGCTGGAGCACAGGATGCTCTCCACTGCACACCTGTAGAAGGAGGTGAGGACTGGGCTGCTCAGACCAGCTCGTCTCAGCCGTCTGAGGAAGTAGAGTCTCTGATGACCTTTCTTGATCAGGCTGGTGGTGTTGTTGCTCCAGCTGAGGTTATCATTCAAGTGTACACCCAAGTACTTGTAGCTGGAGACCACTTCCACCAGATCCTCTTATGTTCGTGTGTGGGT
>JBBPBX010049353.1:5239-17944 GCA_038048925.1 Garcialebias charrua
AAAAAATGAGTAAACTTCTCTTGACTGAGTATCTGCAATCTCTGCAGACAAGCCGTGGTTATTCTGCAAGAGTAGTGGGCTGACGGTCATCCAGCTCTATGTCTTACTTGCAATTCATTTTGTTTAGGAACATAACACAATGTAATTAATTTTTTAAAGGGTAATACATTGTTCTTATATTGGCTCTATTTCTCTGCCTTTCAGATTTAGTTTGATTTTCCTTTGTGTATAATTTACATGAAAGAGTTCTCATTTGTGCTGTGCAAAGCTGGATTTTGGAAAGAGGATGGCATAAAGCAACATCTTGTCTTATGGGTAATGGCAAACAGCTCCATAAGTTCATTAGTAGTCAAACAGAGTAAGACTGTGGTTCTCTGTCTGGCCTCCCCATGGCTCGTCTGAGAGAAGAGAGCTACACTTGATATGATGCAGAGCTCTACACTCTCCCTGCTGGCATTACAGAGATAATGACGGCTTCTAAAGATGTTTATAAAGTAAAATAAACCAATACTTTCACTAAATTGTTCAGGTTTCTGCAGTTTGCTCATGTTTACTTATGCCTCGTTTTAACGCTTGTCCAGCAACTTTGTTTCATTTCTTCAGCTGTGGGATTCTCTTCCAGCTAATTGCAACATCTCTGCCTTGAGATGAAAGCGGCACAACTCTCAGGTGGTCCACTATCGATCAGATGAAGGCGGCACATTTTCTATCTTTATCAGCTCAAGCAGACATTTGTAACAACGTGTACAGAAACCTTTGGGCAGTCTGGAGCACGTCTGATGTTAGATAGCACATTTCCTTTAAAAAACAAAAAATGAATAAAATAAAAACAGTATACAAGTAGTTCTCGACTTACGATGGTCTCGAGTTACGATGTTTTGCGGTTACGACGCTTCTCCCATTAAAAAAAATAAATATATATTTTGAAAATTTATTTTGAAAAGCCGAGTTACGCAGTTTCCGGTTTCCAGTTTTAAACATAGCTGCGGAGGAATTCTGCCCTGTACTCTCTAAAAAAGCCTGTCCTGGTCCTCTGGACTTCCAAAAAACAAAACAAAACTGTACTGTGAACGTGGGTTTACATCGTAAACGAATACGGAGGATGGACCGAGTTGGACGGTGGTTTTACGTCGTAAACAAATGAATAATACGGAGGAGGGACAGAGGAAAGGCTTCACCAGCATCAATTAGCTCTTTTTTCCCTTCATTATGGCTCCAAATTAGGGATGGGGCAGATCCGATCCAGTATCGGTATCGGTATCCGATACCAGCATAATTTAAGTATCGGATATCGGATCCAACCTGCCGATATTTCCGATCCAGCTTCAAAGAGCACTTGTGTTCCATCATATTCTGTGACTGCCGTCTTAACATTATGTGAGTTAAAACCAATGAAGACACTCACAACAGGAAACTCACAAACTTTAACAGTATAGTCTTTATAGTATAGAAAACATTCCAAAATACACATAACTTTATAGTCTCAGTACAAATATTTCATTATACAGATTCACATACCTGAACAGTATCGGATCGGAAAAGTATCGGTATCGGTCGATACCCAGTTCTTAAGTATCGGTATCAGATCGGAAGTGAGAAATGTGGATCGGTGCATCCCTACTCCAAATGTATGTGTTTTTTGATAATTATGTAGGGTACTGTGTTAGGATAGGCTAAGTGCTTGGGAAAATACAGTACTGTATGTATAAGGTGCAGTATGTACGTATGTTCCGACTTACGTCGAAATTAGGTTTACGACGCGCGTAGGAACGGATCTCTGTCGTAAGTCAAGGACCACCTGTAGCTTGATTTGTTTGTCCCTTTAGAACACAACCATTAATGGTTTATAGTGTGCTTTGGATGGTACCTCCTATGTGCTATCACATATGTCAATGTCAATTTTATTTATAAAGCACATAAAAACAACCGAAGCCGACCAAAGAGCTGTACGGTTAAAAAAAAAAAAAAAAAAAAAAAACAGAGTAAAATGCATCTAGTGCCACTGAAACATAATAAAGTTATCAGTAAATATACAACAATAAAATCTGCTCAAAATTTGTTCTCAGACTCTGCGAGGATTAAATGCCAAGTGAAACAGATGAGTCTTGAGCAAAGATTTAAAAGTCTCAACAGTCTGAGCGGTCTTTAAATTCTCAGATAGACTGTTCCACAGCTTTGGAGCAGCAACCGCAAATGCAATACATATGCATGTACAGATATATAAAAAAAACTTTGCTAAAAGAATAATTCAAGTCCATAGAAAAATAAAACATGTCCAGCACAAACAAATCAGGGAACAGACCAAGAAACCAAAGTAAGTAAAACAAGAGCTGCTGGCCACTTCTGCAGGGATCACCACAGAGAACAAACTGCCATAAAAGTGTTGGCTCTTTTATGCCAGATGCCCTTCCTGGTCCAATCTTGCAGCCTCAGGATTACAAGACCACGGCATTGACCACCAATCTACTGCTACCCATACATAAAATAAGACCATCTATCCTTCCATCCATCCTTCTGTCCATCCACCATCGTTTGCTTGTTCTGGAGTCAGTCACCATTTTGAGCATGGAGGCCCAGGCAACTCTTTCAATGGTCACCTCTTCTACAGTAGCTCATCTGGAAAGACCCCAGACATTCCCAACATTCCCAGACCAGCCAAGAGACACAGCCTTTCAAGTGTGTCCTGGATTTTCTCCAGGGTCTCCTCCCAGTTGGACATGTCCAGAAAACATTCCTAGTGTGGGGGGCTTCCTTAAACGAATGCCTGAACCATCTCGGCTGGTATCTCTTGATGTGGAGTAGCAGAGGCTCTACTCTAATCCAACTACCCTGTGGAGAAACCCCTTTTTGACATCTTGTATCCGCAATCTCGTCCTTTCGGTAACTACCTAAAGTTTGTGGCAGTAGACAACAGCAGGAACATAGACCAAGCAGTCAACAGAGAGCTTCACCTCGCAGCTCAGCTCCCTCTTCAAAACAACAGACCAGCACAGAGTCTGCAATACTGCAGAAGCTGCACCGATTCGTCCGTCACCCTCAGTTTTCCAAAACCCTGAGATAAAAAACTCGTCCATTTGAGACAGCACATCTAACAACCTGGAGAGGGCACCAATTTCTGTTTGAGTCGGACCATGTCCTAAAAAGAAGAAGAATGAACAATAAAAACCACAGCGGTGTCGCCAAACACCATAACAACATTCAGACTGTGAAAGTCTTGTTGCAGTTGTAGCTGTCTGTGGAAATGCATGTGTTTATTGTTGTACCGATTGTCATCTTTAATCTGTTGGCCCACAGATGAATTAATGTGTCACATGCAAAATCATGAGGGACACTACTGTGCTCCCTGTTACAGGCAGAAGGATGTGAGGAAGTAAAGATAAGGCTAGCAGTTTGATATTATCACTAACCACAGGTGCGAGGTCTGGGTTTGGTCAAGGGAGACAGGGAGATAGGTGTTATGCATTAAAGGCTCCATAAATGCCAACTAATAACCAGGGGCATTCAAGAGTCAACAGTGTAAGCATATATGACATACAGTATAAGAAATACTAGGCCAAATGCTGCCAACTTTGCCTCAATGTTGGGAACTAAAGCTAGCAAAAGCCAATTTATAGACGCCGACGCTGGACTTGAACCTGCGCACCAGGGATGTGGGGCTTTAAGTTCTACTTTAATGCACACAATCACTGCGTTACACGAGTTCTCTATTAAGTCTGAAATAACGAATTACGCAAAATGTATAGAAAAAACAATATTTCAGCATACAGTGGCAAGATAAGAATGACAAAAGTCAACACTCAGTCAAAAAAATTTATAAATCAGGTGTTTACTTTTTAATTTTATTAAGAGAAATGTCAAGTTTATTACACGGAGAGGGCAGAACCTAAAATATGACTAATTATCCTGTGGGGACACTGTACCATACTCTGGCTTCAGCTTTCATGTTCTTATGTGCTGTCCAGTATTCTCTATATGTTGATCTTATACTACTACTAATAATAATAATGAATTCAATTTATAACGCACTTTTCATTAATGAAAATCTCAAAGTGCTACAAGGTGCAACAGAATTAAATGTCAATAAAACAAGTAATAAAACAAGTAAAATCAATAACAATATCAACTAAGATCAAAAGTAGAATCATGAGGAGGTAGAGTATGCTCGGTTGAAAAGAAAGGTCTTCAAGCCGCTCTTAAAGTCAACCACAGACTGTGGGGCTCTCAGACAGTCAGGAAGAGAGTTCCACAGGCGGGGGCAGCCACACTGAAAGCCCGGTCTCCCATGGTCCTTAATTTGGTTCTCGGAATGTGAAGGAGATTACTGTTCTGTGACCGCAGCGACCGGGTGGATGAGTATGGAATAAGAATATCCTTCAGATAATCTGGTGAAGCTCCATGTAAGCATTGATGTGTAATGAGAGCAGTTTTGTACTGAATTCTGTAGGCGACAGGAAGCCAATGAAGGTTATGGAGAATGGGCGTAATATGTTCAAATTTACGAACTCTCAACAAGATCCTTGCTGCACTGTTTTGAATATATTGAAGTTTTTGTAGGTTTTTGGCAGGGATTCCAATAAACAGGGAGTTGCAGTAGTCGAGCCTGGAGGAGACAAAAGCATGGACGAGCTTCTCAGCATCGGAAAAAGTTAGGGATGGGCGAAGTCTGGAGATGTTTCGAAGATGGAAGAAGCAAGCTTTAAACAGAAGCTTAATGTGATTCTCAAATGTAAGATTTGAGTCCATTTTTATTATACTGTACTTCATTTTAATAAATCTATGCACATTTACTGATAATTTACAAGTTGATAATTAATAGATAATAAAATGGATAATATATAATGAGTTTAAAAAGCCATCTGCCATTACAATACAAAACCATTTCACTTTTTTGAAAGTACTGTATTTTCCGCTCTATAAGTCTCACCTCTCTATAAGTCGCTTTGTCCAATTATTGGCAATAAAAAGGAAAAATCCATAAACATGTCACACCTCTATTTAAGTTGCATCTATTATGCGTCACCGCTGACGCGTGGCGTATGTTACGCGTCACCACTGACAACCTGAAATGTGGCACCTCTATTTAAGTTGCATCTATTATGCGTCACCGCTGACGCGTGGCGTATGTTACACGTCACCGCTGACAACCTGAAATGTGGACCGGTGGTTAGCTCTGATGCAAATGGCTGCCACACGGAAGGACTTTAACAAGATTAACACGGTAAAAACAATTATTTGTTTGCTGAAAATTATAGCAAAGATGTGTCTTCACTGAACTTTTCCTTAAAGAGCGACTCCACACCCTGTGGATCGGTAACTCCTCCCCCGAAGCAGTTTGAAAATCTCCCTCAATATGGGCGTGTAGAGAGTCAAGCAGGGGAGGAGGTTGTGGGTTGTCCTGTGTTCACGCCCCCTCTAGTGGTAAACTCCCACCCCTCCCCAAGTTTAGATTTCAAAATGGCGGATAGTCACGTCCAGAGGTGGGTAGAGTATTCAAAATTTTTACTCAAGTAAAAGTATTGTTACTTGAACCAAATATTACTCAAGTAAAAGTAGTGAGTAGGCATCCAAAAATTTACTTGAGTAAAAGTAAAAAAGTACTTTGATTATAACCTACTCAAGTAGTGAGTAACTGCGGAGTACCATCTCGTGTCATTAAATTATAACATGCAAATGGATTTACAAGGAAACATAACTTTTAATGAGAGTGAACATTGTTATAGATAACACAAAGGCAATACCAGCCAAAAGGATTTAGTAATAACCCCCTCTTACAGTCAATCAAATCAAACAACAGTCATCTTTAAGCGATTTAACAAAAAAGAGAAATAAAAAAACAGTTCACCTAACTATCGAACTGCAAAGCAACATATATACAGTAATAGTATTTCATTTATATTTTTGCAATAGTCCAGTTTTGATCATGTAATCATCGTTTTTGCATTTTTTACTTCAGTCTCCAAACCGTTCCATCAAGCAAAGGACTGTGTATTCTTGAACTTAGAACAATAGACAACATAAACTCAGTGAAACATTATTCAATAATGTGACTGTTGAGCTTTAAGAGTAGCTGGCTCTCAAGGTTTTTGCAGTGAAGCTGTGATCTCTTAGCAGTAAAAAGGAGTCCTGCATGACTAAAGAGTCTCTCACAAGATGCAGACGCTGGAAGACTTGTGTTGACTTTGAGTGACAACCGCTTGATTTGAGGAAAGGAGTGTAACAGAGCCATACCTCCAGTGGATGGACATGAAAGATACCTCTCCAGCTCTCCTGATTTGCTGGTCTTAATGGATCCAAAGAAGTCTTCTTCATCAGAGCGGCTGCTGTTTGGGCTGTTGTCATCAGTGTTAGTGTCCAAGTGATCCTTGATGTAGTTGAGACCTTTAAAAACATTTTTTGTCAAGAATTACTTCTGTACACTTATGCATTATTTATAGTACATGTTAGCCTGGCCCTCGCCTTCCTGCACAGCTCCGCTCAATTCTCATTTCCCTTCACTGCACAGTCTGGGACTTATCCCATAGACAAGGATTTCTCCGGTAGATTTTTGACCAGACCAATCAGAGAACAGAAGGGGCTGAGTTTTTGGCCCCTAACCCACGCCCCCACCTGTCTCAGCGCAGCCAGCAGCGAGCATTCGCATGTTCTCATTCAAAGCGATGCAGGACTGTTTGATATGTGACACAAATTTATTAATTTCCCCTTCTTAATCCCTTATCTGGAGTTTTCTTTTGTTTTTTTGGCCAAAAGTCAAGTGTTCGCTCCCTCCTCCTCCTCCTTCTCTCCCTCCGCTGATAAGGAAATGCCCCCACCTATCTGTCCCAGCGCGCAGCCGCATGTTCTCATTCAAAGCGATGCAGGACTGTTTGATATGTGACACAAATTTATTAATTTCCCCTTCTTAATCCCTTATCTGGAGTTTTCTTTTGTTTTTTTTCCCCAAAAGTCAAGTAATCGCTCCCTCCTCCCTCCTCCTTCTCCTCCTCACCCTCCGCTGAGTGTATGAACAAGGAAATGCTTCAGGTTGTCACGAGAGAATTAAAGTCAGGTTTTACGTTGCTGCCCGAGTCCCATCAGATTTCCTGGTCTTCTGGTGTGTTGGACCAGCGCTCCATGGTTTTATTTTATTTTATTAGGACGTTTAATTATCATATAAACACAGAATATACAACGGAGCGAGAGAAAATTCAGCAGGAGGTGGAGCTGAAGTCAAGTTCAGAAGACCACGGGGGAGCAGCCATCAGCAGAGCCCACGCCTCCAGCAAGAATTGATTTTCAATGGAGAAAGTCCAGACCCTTGTCTGAAGCGAAGTGAAGGACAGGGTCTGGTTTTAACCAGGCTAAGTACATGTATGTAATGTTTTGTAATGTGCACACACACACACACACACACGCACACTGATGTTTTTATATTTACCAGATTTTAAGATGTTCTCATCTGTAGTCCAGTTTGTTTTGAATTTAGGTAGGAGTATAGCTGCAGCGATGAGCTCAGGTTCTTTCATCATCTCAGCAAAACGTTTCTGAATGCCACCCAGCAGGGCATCGATGAGAGGTGCACACACTTTGCAAGATGATACCAGCTTCTTCAGCTTGTCTTGCAACTGGTGTAGGGTTGGCAGGAGTGTTGGCAGGAGGAAGCCCATGTGCACAGATGATTCTCCTTGAAGAATGTTGAGGGCCATGGCAACAGGTTTCATCACAGCAACATACTCAGCCAAAAATCCCATTTCAGCTGGATTCAACCTTTAAATGAAAACTGAATTGTAATTTTTGTTGACATGTTAAATGTGCAGTGCATGTAAACACATACTTACAATATAAAAGTTAATCATTTTAATAATACTTTTAATGTGTTTATTAACATGAAGCCAACTTACATCTTGATCTGCAATGCTGTGCATACATTGCGAAATGCAGATTCTCCCTGTTCTTTGTGAATGCGCACCACTCTTTCAACAGCTAGGTACACAGAGTTCCAACGGGTTTGATTAGGTCTGAGGAACTGCAGCTTGCATTCACGTTCAACAGTTTCAAACCCCTTGCTTGACCTGCTTGTTTTATTCCACAGAGGTACACAGAGTTCCAACGGGTTTGATTAGGTCTGAGGAACTGCAGCTTGCATTCACGTTCAACAGTTTCAAACCCCTTGCTTGACCTGCTTGTTTTATTCCACAGAGCAGTACATTTAGCAAAAGAAGATCGAGATAGTCTTCTATAGGTTTCATGCTGGCCCACTTCTGCACGAGTGGCATCAACTGTTGAAATGAGATTCAGGAGATGGCATGCACATTTTTGGTGTTTTGGAAGTTGGTACTCAAGGCCGGTGTCATCATCCAGAATGGCAGCTACATCGTGATAATCCATCTCTGACTCACTTTCGTCTTCTGATGCTTCGTCCATGATGGAGTCTTTCTCCTCTTGTCTAGTGACATCTTTATCTTCTTTTTCATCCACACCATACAAACGAAAGGCTTTCAAGAAGTTGGAGCCACTGTCAGTTGTTGTTCTGGTCACCTTTTCCCTGATCTGATATTCAGAATGTATTCCTTCTAATGCAGCAGCAAGGACATCAAATGTGTGTGAGCCTTTAACACGCTGACAGGCCAAAGCAGCAGATTGCCTCTCTAGTGTGGTAGGTTCTATCCAGTGACAGGTGACACCTAAATAACTACGCTGTCTGGCAGTCCAGCAGTCTGTTGTGGTGGCAACATGGTTCACAGCGCTCAACTTTTGAATGATTATGCTCTTCAAGTTCTTTGCAGCTTCTTGCAGATAAGAAAACACAGAGAAGAACAACTTCTCCTTACCTGTGTGGTGCATGTATGGAGTTGGAGGAGGTGCAAGAGGCTGGTACATGAGACAGAGCAGCAAGTGGAGGTACCGGATGCTGGTCCATGAGGCAGAGCAACAGGTGGTTCTGTTGAAACCCACACACAGACGTCAACATCTGCAGATAAGAAAACGCAAAGAAGAACAACTTCTCCTTACCTGTGTGGCGCATGTGTGGGGCTGGAGAAGGTGCAGGAGGCTGGTACATGAGGCAGAGCAGCAGGTTGAGGTACCTGAGGCTGGTCCATGAGGCAGAGCAACAGGTGGAGGTACTGGATGCTGGTCCAAGAGGCAGAGCAGCAGGTGGTTCTGTTGAAACCCACACACAGACGTCAACATCTGCAGATAAGAAAACACAGACAACAACTTCTCCTTACCTATGTGGTGGTGTGGTGAAGAGTTGTGGAGATGGAGGAGCTAGATGAGACTGGGCCACGAGGCAGAGCAGCAGGTTGGTTCTGTTGAAACACACACAGACGTCAACATCTGCAGAAATGAAAACACCGACAAGAACAACTTCTCCTTACCTGTGTGGTGTGGTGCACATGTGTGGATGGACCAGGGGGGCATGACGCTTTGGAGGCTGTCGAGAGAGAGGTGATGATTAGAGTAGGTGTAGATTAGGGCTGTAGTGATACAGTAATCTCACGATACGATACATGAAATTCTGCTCACAATACAATATATATTGCGATATTAAGTAAATGATACAATTCAATACAATATTTCGATTTTCTGAAAGATTTGAAAGGGACAAAGTGATTTTGGTGACATTTTGAGACTGTTATAGACTGGGATTTAATTAATTTAACTGAAAACTGATTGATTACTTCCCATGGGCTCACTACCTTTGGGAAGGGCCAAAAGGGTCGGGTGCAATGTGAGATGGGTGGTGGCCGAGGGCGGGGACCCTGGCGGGCTGATCCTCGGCTACAGAAGCTGGCCATTGGGACATGGAATGTCACCTCTCTGGTAGGGAAGGAGCCTGAGCTAGTGTGTGAGGTTGAGAGGTTCCGGTTAGAAATAGTCAGACTCACCTCAACGCATGGCTCTGGCTCTGGAACCAGTTTCCTTGAGAGGGGTTGGACACTCTTCCACTCTGGAGTTGCCCCTGGCGTTGAGCAAGAGTGGGCATACTTGTTGGATTGTCCATAACGAACACCATGTTCAGGTATAAGGGGTACATATGTGCTCTTGGCACCAGGACACCCTAGGTCGCAGTTCGATGATCGACTTTGTTGTCGTCTCATCTGATCTGCGGCCGCATGTCCTGGACACTCGGGTGAAGAGAGGGGCGGAGCTGTCCACTGACCACTACCTGGTGGTGAGTTGGCTCCGATGGTGGGGGAGGATGCCGGTCAGACCTGGCAGACCCAAACGTATTGTGAGGGTCTGCTGGGAACGTCTGGCAGAGTCTCCCGTAAGACGGAGCTTTAACTCCCACCTCCGGGAGAGCTTTGAACACGTTCCGAGGGAGTCGGGGGACATTGAGTCCGAGTGGACCATGTTCCGCGCCTCTATTGTCGAGGCAGCTTATCGGAGCTGTGGCCGCAAGGTTGTTGGTGCCTGTCGTGGTGGCAACCCTCGAACCCGGTGGTGGACACCGGCGGTGAGGGATGCTGTCAGGCTGAAGAAGGAGTCCTATTGGGCCTTTTTGGCCTGTGGGACCCCGGAAGCAGCTGATAGGTACCGGCAGTCCAAGCGGCATGCGGCTCGGGTGGTTGCTGAGGCAAAAACTCGGGCGTGGGAGGAGTTCGGAGAGGCCATGGAGAATGACTTCCGTACGGCTTCGAGGCGATTCTGGTCCACCATCCGGCGTCTCAGGGGGGGAAAGCGGTACGCGACCAACACCATTTATGGTGGGGATGGCGTGCTGTTGACCTCAACTCGGGATGTTGTGAGTCGGTGGGCGGAATACTTCGAAGACCTCCTCAATCCTACTGGCACGTCTTCCACTGAGGAAGCGGAGCCTGGGGACTTTGGGTCGGGTTCTCCAATCTCTGGTGCTGAGGTCACCGAGGTGGTTAAAAAGCTCCGCGGTGGCAAGGCTCCGGGGGTGGATGAGATTCGCCCGGAGTTCCTTAGGGCTCTGGATGTTGTGGGGTTGTGTTGGCTTACGCGACTCTGCAATATCGCGTGGACATCGGGGGCAGTTCCCTTGGATTGGCAGACTGGGGTGGTGGTTCCCCTATTCAAAAAGGGGGACCGTAGGGTGTGTTCCAACTATAGGGGGATCACACTCTTAAGCCTCCCTGGTAAGGTCTATTCAGGGGTTCTGGAGAGGAGGGTCCGTCGGATAGTCGAACCTCGGATTCAGGAGGAGCAGTGTGGTTTTCGTGCTGGTCGTGGAACACTGGACCAGCTCTACACCCTCAGCAGGGTCCTGGAGGGTGCGTGGGAGTTTGCCCAACCAGTTTACATGTGCTTTGTGGACTTGGAGAAGGCATTCGACCGCGTCCCTCGGGGGGTTCTGTGGGGGGTACTCCGGGAGTATGGGGTACCAGGCCCTTTGATAAGGGCTGTTAGGTCCCTGTACGACCGGTGTCAGAGCTTGGTCCGCATTGCCGGCAGTAAGTCAGGCTCGTTTCCGGTGAGAGTTGGACTCCGCCAAGGTTGCCCTTTGTCACCGATTCTGTTCATAACTTTTATGGACAGAATTTCTAGGCGCAGCCAAGGTGTTGAGGGGATCCGATTTGGTGGCCTTAGAATCACATCTCTGTTTTTTGCAGATGATGTGGTCCTATTGGCTTCATCAGGTCGTGATCTACAGCTTTCACTGGAGCGGTTTGCAGCCGAGTGTGATACGGTCGGGATGAGGATCAGTTCCTCCAAATCCGAGGCCATGGTCTTGAGCCGGAAAAGGGTAGCGTGCCCTCTCCGGGTCGGGGAGGAGGTCCTGCCCCAAGTGGAGGAGTTTAAGTATCTCGGGGTCTTGTTCACGAATGAGGGAAAACTGGAGCGTGAGATCGATAGGCGGATAGGTGCAGCGTCCGCAGTGAAGCGGGCGCTGTACCGGTCTGTCGTGGTGAAGAGAGAGCTGAGTCAAAAGGCAAAGCTCTCAATTTACCGATCGATCTACGTTCCCACCCTCATCTATGGTCATGAGCTTTGGGTTGTGACCGAAAGAACGAGATCTCGGATACAAGCGGCTGAAATGAGTTTTCTCCGCAGGGTGTCTGGACTCTCCCTTAGAGATAGGGTGAGAAGCTCAGTCATCCGGGAGGGACTCGGAGTAGAGCCGCTGCTTCTCCACATCGAGAGGAGCCAGTTGAGGTGGCTCGGGCATCTGGTTAGGATGCCTCCTGGACGCCTCCCTGGTGAGGTGTTCCGGGCATGTCCCACCGGGAGGAGACCCAGAGGAAGACCCAGGACACGCTGGAGGGACTATGTTTCTCGGCTGGCCTGGGAACGCCTTGGGATTCCCCCAGAGGAGCTGCTCCAAGTGGCTGGGGAGAGGGAAGTCTGGGCCTCCCTACTTAGGCTGCTACCCCCGCGACCCGACCCCGGATAAGCGGAAGAAAATGGATGGATGGATGTATATATGTATATATATACACTGTGTGTACAGTATATGGATGGATGGATGGATGGATGGATGGATGGATGGATGGATGGATGGATGGATGGATGGATGGATGGATGGATAGATGGATAGATAGATAGATAGATAGATAGATAGATAGATAGATAGATAGATAGATAGATAGATAGATAGATAGATAGATAGATAGATAGATAGATAGATAGATAGATAGATAGATAGATAGATAGATAGATAGATAGATAGATAGATAGATAGATAGATAGATAGATAGATAGATAGATAGATAGATAGATAGATAGATAGATAGATAGATAGATAGATAGATAGATAGA
>JBBPBX010049354.1:0-11545 GCA_038048925.1 Garcialebias charrua
TGGTGGATGAGAAGCAGCAGAGTCCAAACGAGAGCAAGCAGCAGGTAAATCCAAGTAAAATCCATGTTTGTTGAGTAGAAATGCCCAAGCAAGGGTCGGTGAAAAAACAGCAGAAAGTACTGAATAAAACAAAAACAAGAAAAAAGTACGAGGAACAACGGCAGCGAGGTGTGTGCCTGCGTTAGCCCCGGAAGTAGTAGTAGATTACCATTACCATACCATACCATTTTATTTATAAAGCACTTTAAACAGGAATAAGTCCACACCAAAGTGCTGGACAAACAAACACGCAACAGGCAACACAGACAATGAAGTACAACACGAAAAACATAAAAACATTGCAGATCATAAATCAAACGATCCAATACAAATCAGCTGGCATTGAAAGCGATGGAGTAGTAGTGAGTTTTTAACCGGGATTTGAAAACCGAGAGGGAGGGGGCCTGTTTGATGAGCAGCGGTAACTCGTTCCAGAGTCTTGGGCCTGCTACAGAGAACGCCCTGTCACCCCTGCGCTTAAGGCGAGTTTCTGGAACTATTAAGAGTACCTGATCCTCTGACCTCAAAGCACGTGGAGGGACATATGGGTGTATCAGATCCGAGAGATAGGCGGGGGCGAGACTGTTCAGCGATTTGTAGACATACATGAGAATTTTGAATTGGATTCGAAGATGAACCGGTAGCCAGTGAAGGGAGGCCAAGACTGGTGTAATGTGCTCTCTTTTGCGTGTGCTGGTTAAAAATCGGGCAGCTGCGTTCTGAACCAGTTGTAATCGTGCAATGGTGGCTTGACTGACGCCAAACAGAAGTGAATTGCAGTAATCAAGCCTAGATGTAATGAATGCGTGAATCACTGTCTCCAGGTGCTTTTTGGATAATATGGGCTTCAGCTTAGACAGACGCCTCAGCTGGAAAAAACAGGATTTGACAATCATGTTTACATGACTGTTGAGTTTCATGGAAGGATCCATTATCACTCCCAGATTTTTGACTTTTTGTTTTTCGGACAGGGGTAGAGCAGACAGGTCAATGCAGTGGTTTGAGGTTGTGTCATTGGGAAGGAACAATATGGCTTCAGACTTCTTATCATTGAAGCTTAAGAAATTTAAAGCCATCCAGTCCCTGATGTCAGCCAGGCAGTCGAGCAGAGGTTGAATAGAGCCTGTACCATTTTGTCTTAGGGGGAAGTAGATTTGACAGTCATCAGCGTAGAAGTGGAAAGGTATATTGTGTTTCCGGAAAATAGCACCGAGTGGCAGCAGGTATAAGGAGAACAAGAGAGGACCCAGGATGGACCCCTGCGGAACCCCCCATTTAAGAGCCGCCACTGCAGAAGTAAAATCATTGATGGACACACAAAAAGACCTGTCAGAGAGGTAGGATCTGAACCAGTTTAGGGCTGATCCTGAGATGCCCACCCACTGCTCCAACCTAGCAATGAGGATCTCATGGTCGATGGTGTCGAAAGCGGATGTGAGGTCCAATAGGACAAGCAGCACAGAGTCACCAGTATCTGTGGATAGAAAGATGTCGTTAAAAACCTTCAGTAGGGCAGTCTCAGTGCTGTGGAGGGATTTGAAGCCAGACTGGAATAGCTCGGGGATAGCGTGATCCTCCAGGAAGCACTTTAGTTGGGACTCAACTATTTTCTCTAGAAGTTTAGAAACAAATGGGAGTCTGGAGACAGGCATGAAATTGGATTGGCAACTCCTGGGAACGTGCGACTTCAAAGAACTTGTGCGGGGTGTGGAAGAAGCTCTGTCCAGAGCTGGTTCAGGAGGTACACGATTCCCAGGAAGTGGACCGTGTAATCGAGGACGTTGTAAGGATGGGCAGGTCACTGGAGCTTGAAATGGACCAGGACGATGTCCAACAGCTGCTGGGTGCAGCAGGACAGGAGCTGTCCCCGGACGACCTGATGCAGCTGGACAGGCACGTCCCGGATGAGGAAGAGGAGCAGGTCACCCCTATCACTCCGGCCAAGACTTTCACCAGGCAGGAGATGGTGCTGGGCTTTAAAGATCTCCAAAGCTTCCTGGCAAGGATGGAGAAGCAGGACCCCGATGGGGAGAGGTTCTCCAGGGTCTCTCGGGCTGTCCTGAATGACGTTGCATGTTACCAGCAGATCCTGGATGACAAAAAGCAGGAGCAGGTGCAGAGCAGCATAATAATAATAATAATGAATTCAATTTATAGCATACTTTTCATTAATGAAAATCTCAAAGTGCTACAAAGTGCAACAGAATTAAATGTCAAGTAATAAAACAAGTAAAATCAATAACAGTATCAACTAAGATCAAAAGTAGAATCATGAGGAGGCAGAGTATGCTCGGTTGAAAAGAAAGGTCTTCAAGCCGCTCTTAAAGTCAACCACAGACTGTGGGGCTCTCAGACAGTCAGGAAGAGAGTTCCACAGGCGGGGGGCAGCCACACTGAAAGCCCGGTCTCCCATGGTCCTTAATTTGGTTCTCGGAATGTGAAGGAGATTACTGTTCTGTGACCGCAGCGACCGGGTGGATGAGTATGGAATAAGAATATCCTTCAGATAATCTGGTGAAGCATGCTCAAATTTGTGACAAAGGTCCCAGCACCGCCTCCAGGATCTGCTGGTGCACCAGCTGAAAGGCCATCCAGTCCTCCTGCAGCAAGCCAGGAGGAGACCATGGACAGCTCACAGCATAATTTGCGAGTGGAAGTCTTTAGAACGCCCCATATAAATATTCATGGCGAACAAGAAATAAAACAACAAAATTATCAATCTAAGTTAAGATTTGAGCCATTTGTCTTTAGTTTGGGAAGCAGTAAGTTAGATGAGCAGAACCAGCAGGTTCTAATTTAGGTCTGCACCCATATGTATTTGACTCTTACCTGTTCAGGAAGCAGGGAGCTCAGTCCGAGGGGGGGGGCAGCTTTATTTATTCCATTTTTGACAAAGGTCTTACATCTTTTGGGAAAGTGAAAAGGCTCACTTGTTCCCTGATGATATTAGAACACCCAAATGCAACATAACCAGCATTTTTAAAGTTATACAAAAAAAAGGCGATCTGGATGAGAATGAATATGCGTTAATGGTAGACGCAGACTGACGGTTCTGCTCCCTACGTCACAAATGTTGCATTCGCTTGTGGTCGGATTTTTCAGAGAAAAGCGGTTTTTAATTTTAAACAGTTTGAAAGGAATTTTCATTAATTTATCATTTTGTTTGCAAAAACGAACATAGTTGAATAATAAAATATATATATATCTTCTATCATTTCATGCAAATTTGTAAGATGATGTCAGTGGACCTTTAACAATAACTGTATTTCTTGTTCTAGAATTGCGCCGCTGGAATGGCTGCATGTTGGAGCAGCTCTGTTACATTCATTCTGAGATATGCTCTTTTTCTGGATATAAATTAGCCTGGTTAAAACCAGACCCTGTCCTTCACTTCGCTTCAGACAAGGGTCTGGACTTTTTCCATAGAGAAACGATTCTTGCTGGAGGCGTTGGCCTCTGCTGAGGAACAAAACCATTGGATATTTTGAACAGGGAAAGCATTCTGCTCCCTCCCCTCAGAGCCACCCCCCGTGCTCTGGTGAACTTGACTGACAACTGCTCCGCCTCCTGCAGCTTTTCTCTCGCTGCGCAAATTCTGTGTTTATATGTTAATAAAACATTTTAATAAAATAAAATAAAACCATGGATCGCTGGTCCAGCTCACCAAAAGACCAGAAAATCTGATGGGACTCGGTCAGCAACGTAAAACCCGAGTTTAATTCTCGTGACAACCTCAGCCATTTCCTCCTTGTTCATTTCACTCAACGGAGGGTGGAGGAGAAGGAGGAGGGAGCGATTACTTGACTTTTGGGGAAAAAAAACAAAAGAAAACTCCAGATAAGGGATTAAGAAGGGGAAATTAATAAATTTGTGTCACATATAAAACAGTCCTGCATCGCTTTGCATCGCTTTGAATGAGAACATGCGGCTGCTCGCTGCTGGCTGCGCTGGGACAGGTGGGGGCGTGGGTTAGGGGCCAAAAACTCTGCCCCTTCTGTTCTCTGATTGGTCCGAACAAAATTCTACCGGAGAAATCGTTGTGAATGGGAGAAGTCCCAGACTGTGCAGTGAAGGGAAATGAGAATTGAGCGGAGCTGTGCAGGAAGGCGAGGGCCAGGCTAGATATAAATCACCTTTTTCAGATGATTGTTTCCTCTGGTATCAAATGCTGTGCAGCTGGACTGGAAGGACTTTTACTGAAACTTTTTTTAGTTTTGGACATTTGTTATGATGCGTAACGATAACAGCAATGTGCTTTTTTTACAACTGGGAGCAGCTGATTAACATCTCAACTGCTCAAATAATGTCTCAACTACAGCCCCAAATCTCAATATGAGTTGAAAAGAAGGCACTGTGGGTGCATTCCCATCTACCCGCCAGCTGTGCTTGAGTGCCTGACCACTGAGATCCTGGAAATGGCAGGAAACGTGGCTTGTGACAGCAGAAGAACCGGGATTGTACCCAGACACCTGCAGCTGGCTGTCAGCAGTGACAAGGAGCTCGGCAGGCTGCTGGGAGGAGTGGCAATCATTCTGGGAGGAGTTCAGACCAGCATTTGGGCGGTCCTACAGCCCGGGGGAACAGAGGCCAGTCGAGTCTGGATGATGGATCGGACGGTATCTGAAGCCAGTTTCTTCAGTTCAGCTGTGATCTTTTGAGATTCTTCCTGCCTACAGCCATCAGTATCTATAACATAACATCCCTTAATGAAACGAGGATGATGAGTTACAACAACATTTAATGTCCCTTTGGGATTAATGGAAGTATTTTTGAATTGAATTGATACCTGGAGAGCTGTGATGGAAGATAATATTTCTGATTTGTTTTTTTAAAGTCTCTGAACAACGAGTCCACTGCTTCAACAAATGCCTCTTTTGTCATTTCTCTGTCTTGAAAAGACTTCTTGTGCTTGACAATTATTTAAGTGACTCACCCAGAATGATGCTTTGTTGCTGTGGTCAGCTGTAAGAAAATTACTGCTGTCCAGATAACTGGGATTTTAGTAGGGATGCAAGATATTGGATTTTTGGCCGATATCCGGTATGCCAATATGTTAAAACTTATTTTGCAGATAACCGATCGCCGATACAGATATTTTATATATGTTCCTTTGTTATAACATAGCACTTTTATTTAAGCTTATTTGCTACAAAAAAATTGCAACAGCTGTAAGAGCTGGTGATATTTATTCTGTAACAGCCATATGATTTGCATAGCACTTTGACTTATTAAATGAAAAGTTTTAAATGTTATTTATTAGCATTAGTCACCTGCAATGTTGTCTCACTTGTGGAGGCTTGTTCCAGGTTACTAGATGCAGTGTGGGATCCTCTGAACTCCTGTGCATAAAGGACAGCCTTTTTAAGTTCAAAGTTTTTGTCTATCCATTGTGCTGTAATGCTGAGTTCCCACCAAACGCTTTTCGCGCCTCTGAAGCAGCCACTTTACATTGAAAGTCTATGTGGCCGAGCATCTTGGCGCGGCGCGGCGTGACGCGACGCGTCTTCAGCAGTTCAAGCAGCGCGGCAGTGAGCAGCAGCTGTTTTCCGCGCCCGCGCCCGCATCGCATCCGAGCAGTGACTGTCGGAGTTCGTTCAAATGAACCTTGACCTACTTCGGCTGCTCGCCGCGTCGCAGCAACCAATCGGGAGATTCTGCTATGTGATCACGCAACGACGGGACTTTTTTTGGACTTTTTAAACTTACCCCAACGAGCCTCCATGAAGAAACCAGCCTCCGGTAATGGTACGTCCAGACCGAACGCGTTTTGAGCTGCAGAAGCGGCCGGTTTACATGCAAAGTCAATGGTGGACGCGCCTAGGGGTCAGGCGTCGCGTCACGTGCGTGTTGAGCGTTTTGAAAGTGGCATTTGAGCGTTTTCCGTGCACGTGAGCCCGCGGCAGCCTCCACAGCTCGACTTGAAAATGCAAAAAATTTCGCTGTTCAACGCGTCTGTCAACCAATCAGGGAGAGTCAGGGAAGGAGAGGGAGTCAGCTATGTAACGCGGTAACGAGGGGACGGATGTTGCGCAACTGTGTGACGTATTAATTGTGAGACACAGAAAAAAACCGCGTTTCGTGAACCCAGACACGGCGCCTTGCACGTCTTCGGCGTGCTACTAGTAAATATATTAAGGCAATTGTCTCCACATCATCCGCCATTTTGAGAACAGACAACAACAACAACAACACATCAGACCGGAAAGAGAATCAAGACGCTCCTCCCACACCCCGCCGCCACGCCGCCGCCGCTTCACGTTCCGGGCTGGACACCACTGGGTCCAATGCGTCCACCTTGAGGGCTGAGGCGTCACGCGCTTTTTGGCCGCTCAAAACGTGTTTGGTCTGGACGTACCATTAGAAACTTGGCATTTTTATAGTTGCCGCTGTCCGCTCGAGCGTTCAATCACCCCAAAAATTAAAAAACGTTTTAATCTCAACAAAGACTTTCAGAGCTGCAGTTCGGCTCGTAGAAAACCCCACTTAAGTAGTAACGAGGCTCACGTACAGCTGATTTTATCTGCCCGGTGTACAAAAAAAAAAAAAAAACTGAAAAGGAGCCAGACGCTGCTCACACTGCGCGTCTTCAGACGCATCTGTTGACAAGCAGCAAACACAGTGCGTTAGGAGCTTTTTTGATGCGCAAAAAGTGTTTTGTGGGAACCCGGCATAAGACTAATCATGCTAACGGAGCCAACACGACGTCCAAATGTCTGTGGTAAAACTCACCCAAGTGCTATCGGCAATTAGCTTCTCAATGACGTCGGAAATGACGGCTTGTAACTCGGGTAACGTTCCGTCGGAAAACTATCTCAGACTGGGGACGATGTAACGAGGCTCAGCGTAGTCCATAAATCTTTGGAATCCGACATCCTCAACGAAAAAGAAAAATTCAACACCGCCGACATTTTGAATGTTCCTCTCAGCCGTGAGATCAGGCGACGTGACGTCATCACGTTGTGCTGCCGCTGCAGGCAAAAACAACGCCTTTTATATTGGCGAGTTATTTTAATGGAATGGCCGATGTCCGATATTGAACTTTAACGCTAATATCAGCCGATACTGATACCATGCTGATAATATCGTGCATTTCTAGATTTTATTTCACCCTTTTATTTCTCAGCTCGCTTTTCGCAAGAAAGTCAGTGCCGCAGTATTTATGAATATAGGCCAAAAATGCTGCTCCGGAACACTTGCAAATGAGGCTAATGCTCTTCGAAGATGACATTGTGAAAAAAAGAAAGTCCTACCCTCAGTATGGAAATTGTACGTTTTTTGCTTCTTACTTGGTTCAGCTCCCTAACTCATTTTACACATTTTCTTGAGGTTAGATTACAGGTGCTGGTCATAAAATTAAAATATCTTGAAAAAGTTGATTTCTTTCAGTAATTCCAGTCAAAAAGTAAAACGTTCATATCACTGTATATTTATTCATTACACAGAGACCAATATATTTCAAATGTTTATTTATTTTAATGTTGATTATAACTGACAACTAATGAAAACCCCAAATTCAGTATCTCAGAAAACTAGAATATTGTGAAAAGGTTCAATATTGAAGACACCCAGTGCCACACTCTAATCAATTAATTAAGTCAAAACACCTGCAAAGGCCTTTAAATGGTCTCTCAGTCTAGTTCTGTAGGTTACACAATTATGGGGACAACTGCTGACTTGACAGTTGTACAAAAGACGACGATTGACACCTTGTACAGTACATAGATGGTAAGACACAAAAGGTCATTGCTAAAAAGGCTGGCTGTTCACAGAGTTCTGTGTCCAAACATTAATATAGAGGTGATGTGAAGGAAAAGATGTGGTAGAAAAAAAGTGTACAAGCAATAGGGATAACTGCACCCTGGAGAGGATGGTGAAACAAAACCCATTCCAAAATGTGGGGGAGATTCACAAAGAGTGGACTGCAGCTGGAGTCAGTGCTTCAAGAACCACCATGCACAGACGTATGCAAGACATGGGTTTCAGCTGTCACATTCCTTGTGTCAAGTCACTCTTGAACAAGAGAGAGCGTCAGAAGGGTCTCGCCTGGGCTAAAGACAAAATGGACTGGACTGCTGCCGAGTGATCCAAAGTTATGTTCTCTGGTGAAAGTAAACTTTGCATTTACTTTGGAAGTCAAGGTCCCAGAGGATGGAGGGAGAGAGGAAAGGCACAGAAGTCATGTTGCTTGACGTCAAGTGTCAAGTTTCCACAGTCAGTGATGGTTTGGGGTGCCATGTCATCTGCTGGTGTTGGTCCACTGTGTTTTCTGAGGTCCAAGGTCAAAGCAGCTGTCTACCAGGAAGTTTTAGAGCACTTCATGCTTCCTGCTGCTGACCAACTTTATGGAGATGCAGATTTCATTTTCCAGCAGGACTTGGCCCACACTGTATTTAGGGTTGGGACAGCCAGTGGTTTAATAACTACATGCAGCTAAACATGTCATCGCTAATCAAATTGGGTAGAGGGGAAAAACAAACAAGGAGTCTGACATGGTTTTGGTACATTTACTTGCTAAAGAAACATTGATTTTAGTGATCGCTTATTGGTGTAACCACAGTTACCGTAATTAAAAATCATAAGAAAACTGTATTAAAAAAACAAAACGAAACATAAACAGCTACATTGTAAAACAATGGAAAATACTAAAAGCAGGAACATGTCTGTGTTGATTTATGCCAAGAACTTAGTCGATGTAAAGCTATTTAATATTTTATTTAATACATTTATTTATTCAGTCATTTAAAAGAAATGAAATAAAACAAAATCATCAAAAAGAAAACTCTGAATGAAAAGAGTGCAGAAAGAAGAAAAAAATATATACAGTATATCACCTCCTTATAATAAACATTGAACCAGTCTGGCCCTTGGCTTGTAGCAATTTTTTATTTTTTTTTGGCCCTCGGTGTATTTGACTTTGACACCCCTGAAACGGAAACACTACACTATAAAATACAAAATGGTAAAAGTTATCCAAGGAAGACTTTATGTGAATTTGCACTATACAAAAACAAAATTCAATTATATAATCTCTTACACAACAGGTTTTTGCTACCAATATTATTCTTAGACATTATTTAGATATGAAGAAGAGAGTCTGCATGTAGTGAAGAGGTACTTACCACTGAAATGCGTTGTAATGGAAGTAAACCATTCCAAGGCCATATAAAAAGGCAGCATTCTAGAGGGAAAAAAGTTATGCAAAACTGGTAAATTCAACAAAGTAGATATTCTTCAGGTCAGCAAATCAAAGTATTTACTGTACACATGTAGCCATGTACATAAAAAAGCCAAAAACTGCAACTGGTTGGTATTAAGTTTTTAACTCCCTTTGCATCTCATCATTACATACTGTACAAAACAGTGACATGAATACACCTATAGCTAAAGAACAAGGAAGGATAACAAATCTTGTAAAATCGATGTCTATTTAGACAATATCATCATTGCTTTACTTGTGGAGAAGTGAAATAAGAACCCACACTTGTCTTGTACAGTATTGTTCATTTTAAACAGGTAAACGTCAAACCAAAAGGGCCTGTTCATCCCTATAAAGATAAGATGGACATAACCATAAATAGTACCAGTATATAGTTGTGTAGCTCCTCTTTGTTTTACCTGCATCAACTTTAACCAAGAAAGTCCTGCATAAGGTGCCACATTATATTAGAATAACAGTATGTCACAGCAGACTTTACCTTTGGTGTTTCCATAAAAACAATAGTAAGAAAAGCTTTTTTAATATACAGGTCCTTCTCAAAAAATTAGCATATTGTGATAAAGGTCAGTATTTTCCATAAAGTAATGATTAAAAATGAAACTTTCATACATTTTAGATTCATTGCACACCAACTGAAATATTTCAGGTCTTTTATTGTTTTAATACTGATGATTTTGGCATACAGCTCATGAAAACCCAAAATTCCTATCTCAAAAAATTAGCATATCATGAAAAGGTTCTCTAAACGAGCTATTAACCTAATCATCTGAATCAACGAATTAACTCTAAACACCTGCAAAAGATTCCTGAGGCTTTTAAAAACTCCCAGCCTGGTTCATTACTCAAAACCGCAATCATGGGTAAGACTGCCGACCTGACTGCTGTCCAGAAGGCCATCATTGACACCCTCAAGCAAGAGGGTAAGACACAGAAAGAAATTTCTGAACAAATAGGCTGTTCCCAGAGTGCTGTATCAAGGCACCTCAGTGGGAAGTCTGTGGGAAGGGAAAAGTGTGGCAGAAAACACTGCACAACGAGAAGAGGTGACGGACCCTGAGGAAGATTGTGGAAAAGTGCCGATTCCAGAGCCACCGTGCACAGGCGTGTGCAGGAAATGGACTACAGGTGCTGCATTCCCCAGGTCAAGCCACTTTTGAACCAGAAACAGCGGCAGAAGCCTGACCTGGGCTACAGAGAAGCAGCACTGGACTGTTGCTCAGTGGTCCAAAGTACTTTTTTCGGATGAAAGCAAAGTTTGCATGTCATTCAGAAATCAAGGTGCCAGAGTCTGGAGGAAGACTGGGGAGAAGGAAATGCCAAAATGCCAGAAGTCCAGTGTCAAGTACCCACAGTCAGTGATGGTCTGGGGTGCCATGTCAGCTGCTGGTGTTGGTCCACTGTGTTTTATCAAGGGCAGGGTCAATGCAGCTAGCTATCAGGAGATTTTGGAGCACTTCATGCTTCCATCTGCTGAAAAGCTTTATGGAGATGAAGATTTCATTTTTCAGCACGACCTGGCACCTGCTCACAGTGCCAAAACCACTGGTAAATGGTTTACTGACCATGGTATTACTGTGCTCAATTGGCCTGCCAACTCTCCTGACCTGAACCCCATAGAGAATCTGTGGGATACAGTAGTGTGAAGAGAAAGTTGAGAGAGAAGCCAGTCTCTGAATCTGGCATCCTCTCACCAGAGGTCTGAAAACACATTTCCCCATGACTGTTCTGGAAGCTCTGTCGGTCGACTGTAGGAGTGAACGCACACTGACCGAAGATATGACCATTGATCTAGCTTAGGTCCTACTCGGACATGAAATTAGAAAAAGATAAATTCACAGGATTTTTTTCGCCGATAGAACGGGAAAAATATAGTTGTGTATGTTTTTTTTTTTTATTAATACCTCGTCAGATGACATTTGTTACTTTTTAATACTTTTTAATGGCTGTAATTTCTGTTAATTTTATTTACTACCCTTTACAACCCCGCGGATACCCTGGAGACGCAAGACCCAACACTCTGGATGAGCTTAAGGCCGCTATCGAAGCATCCTGGGCCTCCATAACACCTCAGCAGTGCCACAGGCTGATTGCCTCCATGCCACGCCGCATTGAAGCAGTCATTTCTGCAAAAGGATTCCCGACCAAGTATTGAGTGCATAACTGAACATAATTATTTGAAGGTTGACTTTTTTTGTATTAAAAACACTTTTCTTTTATTGGTCGGATGAAATATGCTAATTTTTTGAGACATGAATTTTGGGTTTTCATGAGCTGTATGCCAAAATCATC
>JBBPBX010049355.1:0-25389 GCA_038048925.1 Garcialebias charrua
TATGCATGTATGTATATATATGTGGTTGTGTGTGTGTGTGAGTGTAAACAAATCACCCCAATTATTTAAATTAGCTATTTTTGTTTTTATAATTTTATAAAGTGGGAGTGGTGGCGCAGAGGTTAAGAAGGTGAGCTCGTGATCAGAAGATCGCCGGTTCAAGCCCCGGTTCCGACAACATCAAAAATGTGGGTGGGATAAGTGAAGCAGTCACACCTGTCTCCACCCTCATCTGCCCCACTCTGGGCCCTTGAGCAAGACCCTTAACCCACACCATCTGCTCCCCGGGAACCCTAGATATCAGCTCTCTGCTCCACACAGAGGGCTGTGGTAGCTTGGTGGTCTGTGGTTGTGTCAGGAAGGGCATCCGGCGTAAAAACAATTGCCAAGTCTTTGTGCGACTAGTTCGCTGTGGCGACCCCTGATGATGGGAGAAGCCGAAAGAAGAAGAATTTTTTATTTATTTTTATATTGCTTAAAAGTATAGTTTCTTCAAATGACTGAGGGAGGCCAAAGATTAATCTATGGGTGCTAAGCCCACCTTTTTGTCACTCCCTGGCTCCACCGTTACACCTGGTTGTTAATAAAACTGCTCCCTCCACTCTCCTGGATCCATCACTTTGTGCTGCTTCAAACAAGACAACAACAACAAAAAACGCCCTCTGTTCTTCTCCACAGTGTAACTCTCCTACCCACCTGAAAACTTGCACCAAAAACATTGTGTTTGACTTGTATTACAGGTGCTATAAAAATAAATTTAGATTGATTAATTTATTGATTGGTTATTGATAAATTGATTGATTGATTGATTGGTTGATTAATTGATTGATTGATTGATTACAATATATTTAAACAGACAGCTGAACTTGTCCCCTCTGGAATGAGAGTTCCTTCTTGTTTATCCAGTTGCCATAAATACTCCAATCAAGCCTCAAGTCAACAATGAACGAGTCCAAACAAGCTGGATTATTGCTCTAATTAAGCCGTAATAAGCCCTCATTAAACGTCCGCAGGCCTCGTTAGGCAGTTCATTAAACCATTTCATCTTTTTACTCCTTCATTAAGTCTCCTTTCTTTGCAGGGTGTGTGGGAGTAGTGAGGTCTGGGAGATCACAACCTTAATTCTCTCCAAGACAGAGGGTTTAATTAACACTGCAGAGTTCCTCACTGACTCCATACCTCTACACTCAGAGTGGGCCAGAGGAGTTGGAGTGCACAGGTGAGGCATTAGTCTAATGTGGGTTTTAGTGGCAATGCATACTAATTATCTCTAAGGTCACTTCAGCTGTGTTTACTGAAGTAATCAGTTGTATTATTGACTGTTTACACACGTGCAGAATTAGAAACAAAAGAGTTTATCAATTGTAAGTAAAATGAGATGTTTTGATTCCACCATCTTTGAATTTATTCAAACTGGCCAACTAACCCACATTGCTGCTGGCAGTCACCATTTATGGCCGTTTTGGTATAGTCAAAGCAAAGTTTTTGGCTGCAGAGGTCAGAACAGGTTGCAAAACCTGTTTGGTGAAAACTGGTAATGTTGACCCATTAAATCCATGAACCCACCCAATAAATAAGTCTGACGGGAAAAATGAACAGACTAAAATACTGTATTTACCAGATAGCAGCCATCAGTGACAAACCAAATGTTTCACAACAAACTCTGCAGCCATTTAGCTTTGCCAACAAAGTTTAAATGATAAAGATTACAACATAAATTTATATATAGATTATTTTACTTTGTATGGCGGTTTACAGTTCTCGTTTTTTTTAAGGTTTCTATTGTTTTTGCACTCTGCATTGTGTTCAGTAAACTGCATTGTGTTCACTTTACACAGTGAACTGTTTTTGAATGTAATGACATTTAATAACACTGCATGTGTGTATATAGAAAATAATGTTTATAGAAAATAATTACACTTTTTATGTCTGTTGTGGATGAGTGACGATGGAAGAAAGTCAAGCAATTTTCAAGATTACAAATAAAGTCCAGTTGATCTTGTATTGAACGCCTTTTTGATTTTTCAAGATTACACTTTTGGGTTTACCAAAGCTTGCTCTTGGGACATGGAACGTAACCTTTCTGGCAGGGAAGGAGCCTGAGCATGTGCGTCAGGTTGAGAAGTACAGACTAGATATAGTTGGGCTCACCTTGACACACAGCATGGGCTCCAGAGCTCTCAATCTTCTTGAGAGGGGCTGGACTTTATTCCACTCTGGAGTTGCCCATGGTGAGAGATGCCGAGCTGGTGTGGGTCTACATTTAGCCGCTGCAACTTGGTGCCACAGGCCAAGAGTCCACAGCCTTGACTGTTGCTGAGGCAAAAGCTTAGATGTGTGAGGAGTTCGGTGAGGCCTTGGATAAAGACTCTTGGTTGATCCCAAGAAGGTTCTGGCAAACCATCAGGCAGCGGAGGGGATAACAGCACTTTACTAACACTGTTTTCAGTGAAGGCAGGGTGCTGTTGACCTCAACCAGTGATGTCACCGGGAAGTAGATGACATACTTCTCAGACCTTTTCGATCCCACTGGCACATATTCCATGGAGGAATCTGAGCTGAGGGACTTTGGGGTTGGTCTGTCCATAACCATGGCTGAGGTCACCGAGGTAGTTAATAAGCTCCACATCAGCAGGGCTCTGGTGGTGGATGAAATTAATTCACCCTGATTTCCTCAAGGCTCTGGATGTTGTGGGGCTGTCTCAGTTGGCACGCCTTTGCAAAATTGCATAGACATTGGGGGCAGTGCCACTGGATTGGCAGACTGGCGTGGTGGTTCCCCTCTTCAAAAAGCGGGACAGGAGGTATACACTAGAATATACTTTATTGGTCCAGCTGTTCTTGAAGGCGGGTCTAATGTTACCTGCCCACTTTGCAGTGATTCAATGGACCAACTCCCCTTTCGACATCAGTTACTTTCAAACTAATGACAAATCAAAAAACTGCAACGTGAATGTAACTTGTAACTTAACACATTGTAGAAATGTAGTGTAGTAGAAAGTACAGATACTTCATGTAAAATGTAGTGGAGTAAAAATAAAAGTACCCATATTTATTTCTACTTAAGTAAAGTACAGATCAGAGGCGGCCCGCCAATAGGGGGCGCCCGGGCGCCGCCCACCCACTGTAACTTCCATCCACTGGAACTTCTAGACTAAAAAAAAAATAAAATAAAATAATAATAAAATAAAAATAATTATAAATATATGTATATATGTTTTTAGTTGTGCAGGATAAATATTTTATAGGTAATGATGAGTTATATTCTTTGTTACAAAAAAACGTTTTCTGATTTGTGACGTACTTCCGTTCCCCGGGCGCACGGCTCTTATCCGTTGACTCTCATTATCAGTTGCGCATGCGTATTCATTCCACATCATCGCAAAATAATGGAAAGTCGCTGGGCGCTTATTTCAAAGTCAAAGTCAAAGTCAACTTTATTGTCAGAACTGCAATATGTACAGGACATACACAGGATTGAAATTGCGTTTCTCTCAGTCCCTCGGTGCAACAGTAACCATCTAAACACTAAACACTAAAACATTTAATAAACATAAGCATAAAATAGTAAAAGTGTAACACTGTCCTGAGTTTTTTCATAGTAGTATAAAAGTATGAAAATTTACACCAACACTGAAACACCAAACACCCCTAAAACACCAAACACCCAATGAACATAAGCATAAAATGAAATAATAAAAGTGTAATACTGTCCTGAGTTTTTTCATAGTAGTATAAAAAGTATAAAAAGTATATCTATAAAATAAACTGAAGGTTCTAGCATTGACATTTGCAAAGAGTGGCACAGCAGCATATGAGTTAATGTACACAGTATATGTATGAGGTAGTTGATGTTGGTATAGAGGCAAAGTGGCATATGCAGTAAGGCACATAAGGCACATTTGGCATCCTTAGATAAGGCTAATCAGAGAATACTGTATATGTATCAGCAGTAGTGTAGATATAAAAGTAGTGTAAATGTAAACAGTAGTAATAAATGTAAAACAGTAGTAATAAATGTAAACCGTATTAATAAATGTAAACAGTGAATGTAAACAGTAGTATGACTATAGGCAGTAATGTAATACAAACATTAGTGCAAATATGAGAAGTAGTGCAAACTGAATGAGCACATGACCGAGAGTTTAGTGAATAACCCGTTTGATGACACAGGGTCCAGTGTTAAAAACTTTGTGTTGAGTGGTAATGTGTGAGAAAGTTTTTTGTGTTAAGGCAGTTCAAATGGGAGGGGAGGCAGAGCAGGCAGAGTGTTTAGCATTCTGACTGCCTGATGAACAGAGCTGTCTCTCAGTCTGCTGGTTCGAGCCTGGAGACTCCTCAGTCTCCTCCCTGATGGCAGCAGTCTAAAGCGGCTGTGTAGTGGGTGTGTGGGATCACCTGCCATGCAGAGGGCTTTCCGAGTGAGGCGTTTGCTGTGTAAGTCCTGCAGTGAGGGCAAGGAGGTGCCGACGATCTTCTCAGCTGCTCTCACGATGCGCTGGAGGCTCTTGCGGCATGATGCAGTACATGCACCAAACCACACCGTGATGCAGCTGGTCAGGACACTTTCTATGGCACCCCTGTAGAAGGTGCACATGATGGGGGTTGAAGCTCCAGCCCTTTTCAGCTTGCGGAGAAAGTAGAGGCGCTGGTGAGCCTTCTTGGCCAGTGCTGCAGTGTTCCTGCTCCAGGACAGGTCCTTCGAGACGTGCACTCCCAGGAACTTGGTGCTGTCCACTCTCTCCTGGGTGCTGTTGATGGTCAGAGGGGCATGTTGTGCATCCCTCTTCCTGAAGTCCACGACAATCTCCTTTGTCTTCTCCACGTTGAGAGTGAGATTGTTGTGTCCGCACCACAAGGCCAAGCGGCTCACCTCGTTCCTGTAGTCCGTCTCATCGTTGTTGCTGATGAGACCTACCACTGTTGTGTCATCCGCAAACTTGATGAAGTGGTTGGAGCTGTACGATGGTGTGCAGTCGTGTGTTAGCAGGGTGAATAGAAGGGGGCTCAGCACACATCCTTGTGGGGCCCCTGTGTTCAATGTGATGGTGCTAGATGTGTTACTCCCGATCCGTACTGTCTGTGGTCTCCCGGTCAGGAAGTCTAGCAGCCAGTTACACATTGAGGTGTTCAGCCCCAGACTGTCCAGTTTATGGATGAGCTGTTGGGGGATGATGGTGTTGAATGCCGAGCTGAAGTCGATGAACAGCATTCTAACATAAGAGTCCTTCGTGTCCAGATGTGTGAGAGCTGTGTGGAGGGCAGAGGAGATGGCATCGTCGGTTGAGCGATTAGGTCGGTATGCAAATTGGAAGGGATCCAGGGAGGCAGGGAGGACAGATGTGATGCTTTTCATGACTAGCCGTTCAAAGCACTTCATCAGGATGGGGGTGAGTGCTACTGGGCGATAGTCATTGAGGCATGCGGGCGTTGCCTTCTTTGGGACAGGGATGATGGTGGTGGCTTTGAAACAGGTGGGGACGATGGCCTGGCTCAGTGAGATGTTAAAGATGTCCGTGAAGACCGCTGCGAGTTCCCCTGCACAGTCCTTCAGCACACGACCAGGTATGTTGTCAGGACCAGAGGCCTTCCGGGCGTTAATCTTGATGAATGATCGCCTTACGCTGTCTGAGGAGGCGATCATTCGTCAAGATTAACGCCCGGAAGGCCTCTGGTCCTGACAACATACCTGGTCGTGTGCACCGCCCTGGACACGTACAACGTGAGGCTGTACCCACGAGCTGCCGCTACGGTGTTTCCAGTGACGTTTTTTTTTCTCCCTCGGGGAACAGAGCTGCTCTCAGGTAAGGTTTAAATCTATTGAAAGCCCTTTATCTAATGCCTATTTGCCATTTCGTAGCTGTTAGCTCATAAAAAAAAAAAAGAGTTGTAGCAGCCCGTATCATTTTGGTCAGGCAGAGAGAGACCGTGCATGTGTGTTTATCTACACTCGTGAGGTCCGGAGACGAGGACCGAGCTCAGCTGACAACACCTCAAGCTACGTTGGAAATTGTAACAGCAGTAATTATTAATTTGCCTTCTTGCCATACTGCACACACAGGTGTAATATTATAGGAAAATTGGTCAGTTTACTGACTTACCTACAAGTATATTTTAGATGAAAGGTTTGAGCAGATTTTATCTACACACATCTATCATCAATATTCACGAGTTCACTCTTTTTCCAGCTTAAATTGCTTTGATGTGACTAGACAAATGTAATTTCACGAGAGACGTCAACTTATGTTGATCCACCAAAAGATAGACCTTTTATTGAGACAATCATAAAAGTACATTAAACATTGTATCGAGATTAGTTCTGATTTAATAACTACTGTAGACAAGAATTCAAATAAAAAAACAGACAGTTAGAGTCTAACTCCTGTTGGCACATTTACTTAACAGATTAATGGCTTATGAAAATAAGAATAAGGAGGAAGAAATAGGATGAAATGAAAGCTAAGTTTAACGGAAGTTAATTATTTTGAAATGACAGGGTGACACTTTTCCCCACACGAGTTACAGTTGGGCTCCCGCATGTTCAGCCCACATCCACGACTCGTTACCTGTTGACGCTTCGTCTCTGTAGATAAGAGTTGAGAAGTATCTGGACACACTCAATGGATTGTTTTGTCCAACAGCCGTCCAGTTGAAACTTCAACGTGTGTGTGCTGATTCCACGATACGAGGAAACTCGCCTCTCTCGGCAGGAAACAAGGTCAACGTCCTGGCTGAGTTTCAAAATAAAACTTTCAGAAAACAAATTCTTTCAGAAATGAGTGAGTGAGTCACAACAAGGCTTTACTATAACTCTGCTGAGAAACGTAGGTCTATTTGACACAATGACCACCACGTTTCCAGCTTTTTCCAGAGGAGAAAACCAGTTGTTGAGTTAGTGGTCCCTCTTTTCACTAAAGTCCAAATGGGAAGTAAGACTTTATATGGAGGGCAGAGTCTACCCACCTCCTGAATGGCTACTGGCTGGTTTAACAAAATAAACAAATGAGTTTCAGCTCCCACAGTCGGAAGATCTCTGAAGGACAGTAGGAAAACTTGTTTATAGAATCGGCCAGATGGCCGCTTGTTAGCACAGAGAATATTATGGCTACTTCGCAGACAACACAAAAGAAGTTGCAAGTTAAAAGTTTACCCTGAACTGTGCCATAATATTAAAGCATGCTTGTTCTGCAGAAATAAACCAGCAGAAGGGTCAAACTCATGCAAGTAACAGATCATCATTAAATGGCAAAAGTATACTGTTGATCAATTCTGAATTAACACACATTAAAAGAAAGTTCTTTCTGATTGATTGGTGTCCATTAATTCAAAATAATTGTACCAAAATAGTGTCCACTTGTCTTCTTCAGAGCTCAAGAAAAGTGTAACACTCAGAGTTTCAGAGAGATGTGAAAAGGTGTACTTGAAGGTCAAGCATGAGGACCTGTATCACTACACAGGTAAGCGATCAATGAGTTAATAAAACGCACAGACATGAAGTACTATGAATGTAACGTGTGTTTATGTAATAACATCCTGATGCATGCTCAATAATCCAGGTGAATAACACAGAATATCATCCTGATTTATGCTCAATAATCCAGGTGAATAACACAGAATATCGTAAATCTGAATGAATAATGAATAAACATGGCTCTGTTCCACCCCTCAACTTTCAGTTAAGTTGTACTGTTGTTTCAAAGCTATAGTTAAAGTAACCAAGCAGCAGAAAGATTTATTCATTGTGAAAGAACCGAAGGACAGACAGAAAACAGTTACACAAATACTGTAAGTGTCTTTATTTTTTTTCCAGGAAAAAGGGAGTTGAGCAGCTGTGGGTGGACAGGAGAGGATATTAGATAAGTAAAGCAGGTCTTGATCTTGAAGGATGATTGATGGTTGTAAGGACTCTTACTTTGGTTCTGCTGCTTGTTGCAGGAGCAGGAGACACTTTGCAGTTCTGGTTTCAGGAGGACATCTTGAAGAAGAGGACAGTCAGCTACAGAGGTGAGACAAGCTAAATGAATTATGTAGGTTTTTACGTTTTTCATCATAGTTCTGTATTGTGAAAAAGTGAGGAGAACTATAGTCTACATCTTTATAAGTGCAATGTGAATTTGAATTGTTGCTTTTAAATGTACACATATACTCATAAAATAAATAGTTGTTATATGTTAAATAATTAGAAAGCTGACTAATAGCCATTGCTATTCTCTTGACTACCAGGAAAAATAAATATTGTCCATGCCCCAATATTTTATTATTTATATGGAAGAGAAAGGTGCCAAAACCCACCTTTTCATATTTAGCATAATTGAAAAAGCCCTAAATCAGAGAGTCAGAGAATCTTTATTGTCATTTGCACCACATGTGGTACATGTGATGAAACAAGATTATGTACACAGGGTCCCAGTTACATCCAACAATAAAAAGTAAAAGAAAAACAGTAATAACATCTAAGATATGAACTAAGAAAAACATCAACTAAAAATACACTAAGCACTAATATCATAGAAAACATTACTCCAAACACACACTCCAAACATACAGACTCATGTTCGTGTGTGTGTGTGTGTGTGTGGTGTGGTGTGTGTGTGTGGTGTGTGTGTGTGTTGTTTGTGCAAATACCACCAGACGCAGCTGGCTGTAGCACTTCTGCTGCAGCCTAGAGCCTCTTCCTCCAGTATGTTAAAAATCTACTGAAGAACTGAGTGATAGGATTAAACTAAAGGCTACTAAAACAGGGTTTATTCATTCAACCTTTATTTATACAGGCTAGCCTCGTTGAGTCACGGGGACTCATTTACAAGAGGGACCTGTCTCACTCACACCAAACAACCATCCACTCTCTCACTCACACCTAGGGTCAATTTAGAGTCACCAATCAGCCTAACAAGCATGTTTTTTGGTCTGTGGGAGGAAACCGGAGTACCCGGAGGAAACCCACGCATGCACGGGGAGAACATGCAAACTCCACCCAGAAAGGCCCCGGACCGGGATTTGAACCGGCAACCTTCTCGCTGAGAGGCAGCAGCTCTACCAGTTGTGCCACCGTGCTGCCCAAATGTGAACATTTATGAATATTTGGAGATTGGGATTTTGTTTTTACGATGGCAGAAATCTCTGTTAATAACAATAATAATAATTAATTTAATTCATAACGCGCTTTTCATTAACAAAAATCTCAAAGTGCTACAAAGTGCAACAAAATCAAAAATAAAACAAGGGATAATACAAGTAAAATCAATAATAATATAAACTAAGATCAAAGATAAAATCATGAGGAGGCAGAGTAAGCTCGTTTAAAAAGAAAGGTCTTCAAGCCGTTTTTAAAGTCAACCAGTGACTGTGGAGCTCTCAGGTAGTCAGGGAGGGAGTTCCATAGGCGGGGGGCAGCCACACAGAATGCCCGGTCTCCCATGGTCCTTAATTTGGTTCGCGGAATGTGAAGGAGATTACTGTTCTGTGATCGTAGAGACCGGGTGGATGAATATGGTGCAAGAATGTCCTTTAGATAATCAGGTGAAGTTCCGTGTAAGCATTGGTGTGTAATGAGAGCAGTTTTGTACTGAATTCTGTAGGTGACAGGAAGCCAATGTAGGTCATGGAGAATGGGCGTAATATGTTCAAATTTACGAAGCTCTCAACAAAATCCTTGCTGCACTGTTTTGAATATATTGAAGCTTCTGAAGGTATTTGCCAGGGATTCCAATAAACAGGGAGTTGCAGTAGTCGAGCCTGGAGGAGACAAAAGCATGGACGAGCTTCTCAGCATCGGAAAAAGTTAGGGATGGGCGAAGTCTGGAGATGTTTCGAAGATGGAAGAAGCAAGTTTTAAACAGAAGCTTAATGTGATTTTCAAATGTAAGATGAGAGTCCATTTTTATTCCAAGATTTGTAACAGAGGTGGAGAGGGGGATGTCTTGTCCAGAAAAGGAAATTGTTGTTATAGTAGATGTTTGTACCTGGTGAGGGGTGCCAATCAGTATGGCCTCAGTCTTGGAGCAGTTTAATTGAAGAAAGTTCTGATTCATCCATGCCCTTATTTCCTCCAGGCAGGTAGAGAGGGCAGTGAGTGAAGATGGAGATGACAATGGATGATGATGATGCTCCAGTCCTGATGTAAAGCTGTGTATCGTCGGCATAACAGTGAAAAGAAATGTTGAACTGATTAATAATTTGACCCAAAGGCAGCATGTAAAGGGAAAACAGCAGGGGCCCCAGAACTGACCCCTGAGGGACACCACAGGAGACACAGACTGTCTGGGAAGTGGCATTGCCAAGACTAACACACTCCAACACTCCACTCTGGACCTTTTTCAAATTAGCTTCAGGCATCAGTTTGGTCAAAAATTAACTCAGTTTCTTTAAAATAAGGTTACTCAATAATATATTTACAGCATTTAGCATAATAAATACTAAACTATTTTAGAAACATGGGTACATCTGAAGTGCTGAAGCTAGCAGGCGCCGTTGTTGTATGCATTTTCCAATAATTATAGAATTACAGTAAAATAAATAAATAAATAAAATAAAATACATTTTTCAATCATGACAGGGTCATAAAAGTTTACAAAACAGTATTTGCACTAGCACTTAGCTCGTCAGTCTGGTCAGGATTGATTTTTTTTTCTTCCAAACTGAGATCAGGTAAAGAGCTATTTACAACAAAGAAGACCTTACAAGTGTGTAACTTTTACTCTGAACTACACGTAGTAGGAAATAATTTCTCATTTTTTAAATAATACTTGTCAACGGAGCAATTCAAAATCCTTCCCTGAAGACAAAAACATCAATATGATACGTTGGAACACCTGCATGCAGTTAGGATTGTGTGTGTGTACTGTGTACGTGTGTGATTTCCTCCCTCTGGTTGGAAGACCTCAGACCAGAACCTTGTGCATGTAAGCTGTCTTCCAGTTTCAAGTGCCAAAAGGCAGCACCTGGCAGTGTTTTGTGTTACAGAAAGATAACCCCCCGGGAAACAGGTGTGGTAGGTTCCACCATGATGCTTCCTGTTGTCAGTAACCGGTAGGTCAGGTTGACCTATCAGTTTGGACACACGGGCAAGAACTCCTGTTTTATAGGATGGCTATTTTAATGAGTTTATCTTTAAAAAGACAAAAAGGAAATTATTAAAACACGGAAATCAAATGATAACCTTTAATTTTTGACTTAATTAAGTCAATGTGAGCTTCTCAAGTTTTATTCATGTAGTGGGGGTTTCTAATCTATACTCTATCTGTAAAATTAAGTTTCATATTTGTTTTGGGAAGCTTTTCTTTTTTCTTTTTAAATTGTTTTAAAGTTAGCTTATGTAAGTCCTGTACAGTACAATTTGTATGATGTTTAGGGATGGGGCAGCTGTCCAGAAAACAAAAACAAAATCAGGTGCAGCCTGTTGTAGCTTGACCATCCTATGTGTCAAACTCAAGAGCCGCGGGCCCAATCCGCGTGGTCCCCCAAGATGATAACTCAAATGTAAAATATTGTATCTCTTCTAATTTTTTCTTAAAAACAAACAATCAAACAAACAAAAAAAAAGTAACTTTGTATAGATTACGGTTTATAGTATTAGTATAGACTTTTACCAGTTGGCAAATTTTGAAGCCAGAAAGAAGGTTGGGTCATTCTGTCATTATTGATTTTGATGTGGAAAGACCAACAGAACGTCAAATGAGACAGATCAAAATCTTGTTGATGAACCTGAACCAAAAAAAGATATCGGGTATCTGACTCGAGTTAATGTATTAGCTGAAAATTGCCCATGCCTCAAACAGTTTTTAAATTTTGTCGCCTTTGGGTAACTGAGTTCCACCCCCCCCCACACACACACTGTCTGTGTATCTTCCGGTTTGTGTTGCCTTCAAAGACATAGGTGCACCATTCTGTCTCAGAAAGTTCCCTTATCAGTCATGTCACTTGGTGCAACATAATTGTTATGGGAATTGCACCCCCGCGTGATTACCTGAAGGAATACAATCACGCCTTTACGGCAGGGGCGTCAGCATCACGCCAGAGTCCCCTCCCTCTGGCTATTTAAGGCGCTGACACCCATCCATCGTCCTCTTATTGCCCTTCACCTCGCTTAAAACCTGAACTTCGTGGGACTTCTCTGTTGTCGCATCGCTCGATCAGAGGTGAGCTTGCTCCCTACACTGAGCGTACAGAGACATTTTCCTGCGTACTGCTGGGCTGGCGAAAGCTGGGCCAGCGTTTTTCTACTTACCTCGAAGTTTTCTTCTCTCTCCGCAGCTGCTTCGCTCGACGGCGCTAACTGCATCACAAGTCAACACTCCCTGCTAACCATTAGCAGGCTAGCCAACGAAAGCAAGACGATGGAGGAGACGTCTTCGAACAAAAGGAAACTAGGAATGGCCTCGATGCTTCTCGTCTCCGGACATGGCTCCCGAGAAAGGAAAACGGAAGAGAAAGATTCAGAAGAAAACCAGCAGGACGGCGAGCCCTCGCTCGTGCCCCTGCCCCAGCGGCTGCGGCTACTCCCTCTCGGCGATGGACACCCACAAGGCCTGTCCTGTCTGCCTAGGGATTCTGCACGCAAGAAAAGCGCTGGAATCCCCCGACTCCTGCTCCCACTGCTGTCGTATGCTGGCAGGTAGTGAGGAAACGCCGCACAGACGCGTTGGCTAAATCCATGGCGAAGGCCGCAGCGCTGAAGGCCGCAGCGCTGAAGGCCGCACGCCTCACAGAGCTGCCTGCTCCCGAACCGGAGCTCGAGAACATGGACCTGGAATGCAGCGGTCAAGTCGGGGATGAGAACGTGTCTGACTTCTCGGTCCCCGTTGAGGACTCGACGCCCGAGTTGTCTGACCAAGACGCCAAGTACGGTTGCAAAGGGGAAAGTGTGGATTCCTCCCAGAACCTGGCGCAAGTTCTATCAGAACCGGGCGTGTCGGTCCCTGCTCTGTTCGACCTGTGCCATAGGGTGGCGGATGCCTTGCAGGTCGCGTGGCCATACCCCATGCCTCGCCAACAGGTTACGAGGCTGGCGGGAAACTACTTCTACGCGAAGCAGCAGCCGACGATGTCGCAGAAAATGCCCATTTTCCCGGACTTCTTCATGGAACTCACACGCTCCCGGGCAGAACCCGGAGCTCCCATGACGTTGCCACTATTCCGACTCCTGGATGTCGCTGGAATGGAGACAGCAGGCCTTGCCAGCGCACCCCAGATAGAGGAGACCCTGGCGGCTCATCTGGCCCCCGCAGCTACGGGGGCGAAGCCAGCGTTGCCCAGCAAGGCCTACCGCGCTTCGGAGAAACAGCTTGAAAAGTGCTACAGGCTCAGGGCCNTAACCATTAGCAGGCTAGCCAACGAAAGCAAGATGATGGAGGAGACGTCTTCGAACAAAAGGAAACTAGGAATGGCCTCGATGCTTCTTGTCTCCGGACATGGCTCCCGAGAAAGGAAAACGGAAGAGAAAGATTCAGAAGAAAACCAGCAGGACGGCGAGCCCTCGCTCGTGCCCCTGCCCCAGCGGCTGCGGCTACTCCCTCTCGGCGATGGACACCCACAAGGCCTGTCCTGTCTGCCTAGGGATTCTGCACGCAAGAAAAGCGCTGGAATCCCCCGACTCCTGCTCCCACTGCTGTCGTATGCTGGCAGGTAGTGAGGAAACGCCGCACAGACGCGTTGGCTAAATCCATGGCGAAGGCCGCAGTGCTGAAGGCCGCACGCCTCACAGAGCTACCCGCTCCCGAACCGGAGCTCGAGAACATGGACCTGGAATGCAGCAGTCAAGTCGGGGATGAGAACGTGTCTGACTTCTCGGTCCCCGTTGAGGACTGGATGCCCGAGTTGTCTGACCAAGACGCCAAGTACGGTTGCAGAGGGGAAAGTGTGGATTCCTCCCAGAACCTGGCGCAAGTTCTATCAGAACCGGGCGTGTCAGTCCCTGCTCTGTTCGACCTGTGCCATAGGGTGGCGGATGCCTTGCAGGTCGCGTGGCCAGACCCCACGCCTCGCCAACAGGTTACGAGGCTGGCGGGAAACTACTTCTACGCGAAGCAGCAGCCGACGATGTCGCAGAAAATGCCCATTTTCCCGGACTTCTTCATGGAGCTCACACGCTCCCGGGCAGAACCCGGAGCTCCCATGACGTTGCCACTATTCCGACTCCTGGATGTCGCTGGAATGGAGACAGCAGGCCTTGCCAGCGCACCCCAGATAGAGGAGACCCTGGCGGCTCATCTGGCCCCCGCATCTACGGGGGCGAAGCCAGAGTTGCACAGCAAGGCCTGCCGCGCTTCGGAGAAACAGCTTGAAAAGTGCTACAAGGCTCAGGGCCACGCGGCTCGTGCGATGAATGCCTCGACCATGATGCAGGCGTACCTGGCAGAAAACTTGCAGGAACTCCAGGTAACGACAAACCAACAAGCCGCAACGGAGACCATGGAGGAGGCCCGCCGCGCCTCTGACTTCGTGCTCCGCATGATGGGGACAATAGCCATCACGCAAGGAAGAGCAATGGCGGAAATGGTTGTCGCCCAGCGCCATCTTTGGTTGACTTTAACGGACCTCCCAGAAAACCAGAGGTCCCCCTTCCTCCAGCACCCGATTGAGCCGAAGGGACTCTTCGGGGGAGCCCTGGAACGCATCCAGGCCAGGTTGGAACAAAGACGCAAACAGGTGGAAGTCCTCCGCGAGGGGTTGCCGAGGAAAGGCTTTGCACCCCCCAAGGAAGACATGCGTCGCCCTCCACAGAAGAGATCTGCTGGCGACAGTGAACCTTTCCAGTATCGGCTGAGGGCCTCTTCAATGACCCCATGCGGAAAGCAGATTCGGGCCTGATGAAACAGGACGAATTCATGATTTTACAGGTTTGCCCGCCCACGCGGTACAGGAACCTGACCTTTTAAGCCCAGTCTCCACTTGTAAAACACTACAAGGAGCTGGTGACATGTGTGTGCGCACTAAACATGACTCGCCTACTGTATGTGTAATCAAAACAAACACTGTTTCAGGCATATACAAAAATAAAAGTACCAAAGCACAGACTGCCCTGGTTCTTGACTTGAGTCCCACTTTCATAAAACACAAACCACGTGGACAAACTATGAACCGCAGCAAGATACACGAGCTCTGCCTGAGACAGTCAGATCTTGCGATATCTTCTGTTGGGTTGACCAACCTGCTCGAAAGAGCGCAAGAGGGATCAAAGGCCACCCCTCCCGCACTCAAACATGACGAACAACAATTGGATATGCCTTCCAGGCTCATGGCGCACGCGTAAGCCTGGAAGGCGTGTCTACCAAATGAATGGGTCATGGCGACGATATCTCATGGGCTCAAGTTGCAGTTCACCAGGAGACCGCCCCCTTCACGGGGTTCTGCAATCAAATATTAACCTTGCACGCGCACACATGCTAAGGGAGGAAGTTTTGATGATGCTACAGAAGGGAGTGATAAGTTTGGTCCCGAAACGCAAACTACGCTCCGGCCACTACAGCAAGTACTTCCTGGTGCCCAAAAAGGATCATTCCCTGAGACCGATCCTGGATCTCAGGACTCTGAACAAAAGAATAAAAAAAATTAAGTTCAAGATGCTTACACTGCGGCAGGTTCTCCAGTCTGTGAGACCAGGAGACTACGCTTGTACAATGGATTTGAAAGATGCCTATTTCCTTGTAAGCGTGTGGAGGAAACACAGAAAATTCCTCCGTTTTGCTTTCGAGGGAAAGGCTTATGAATTCAAAGCCTTACCCTTCGGTTTGAAGACGGCTCCTCGTACATTTACTAAATGTCTGGACGTAGTCCTGAACCCCCTTAGGAGTCAAGGACTCAGGGTTATGAACTACCTGGATGACCTCCTGATTCTGGCTGGAAGCAGAATACAGGCCCAGTCACAATCCTGTGGGTGATCTCCCACCTGGAGTCTCTTGGTTTTGTCATAAACCTACAAAAGAGTGACCTAACTCCATCACGGGTTACCATATTTCTGGAAGTACAGGTCAACACCATCCGGTACAGAGCATGGCTCTCAAAGGAACGACTTTCCTCGATTCTCCATTGCCTGGCAAAATTTAAACTGGATCAGCGGGTCCCCATGGAAATGTGCCAACGCCTTTTAGGCCTCTTGGCGGCAGCCATACCCTGTGTGCCACACGCATTGCTGAAAATGCGGGCCCTACAAGTATGGCTAAATCAACAGACACAACCTGCCCTACCTGGTCGAGCAGGAAAGGTTAGAATAGATTCAGAGTGCCTGAGGGCCCTGGAACCTTGGAGAGACTTGTTTGTTTTCACGGAAGGTGTTCTGCTGGGTAGTGTGTCATCTCGTGTGGTCATCACGACGGACGCCTCAAAAACAGGATGGGGAGCAATCTGCAGACATCAGAATGCCCGTGGCCTTTGGAATAAACAGGAAGCGAGATTACCTATTAACTTCCTGGAATTGTTGGCCATATTCCTGTCAGTAAAATACTTTTTTGGCAAGGGTCTGATTGCAGGGCAGCACGTCCTGGTGAAATCAGATAACAGGACCACAGTGTCCTTCATCAACAGGGAGGGAGGGACAAGGTCCCGAGCCCTCCTCGGACTGACGCAGAAGATGCTCACGTGGTGTGCTCCGAGAATCTTGTCACTCAGGGTGACTCATGTTCCCGGTTAACTAAATTATGGAGCGGATGCCCTCTCAAGAGGACCTCTTTTGGCATCAGAATGGAGCCTGAACCCACGGATTGTGGAACAGGTCTGGTCACAATTTGGGAGAGCCTCTGTGGACCTGTTCGCCTGCAAGTCTAGCTCACACTTTGACCTTTACTTCTCTTTGAGGGAAGCAGACGCTCCATTGGGAATGGATGCTCTGGCACATGATTGGCCAACAGGGGTGCTGTACTATGCTTTTCCACCTGTCCCTCTGATCCAGGTGACACTGAAACATGTACGTCAGGGAGCCCTCTCCCTTATTCTGATAGCCCCCAGGTGGCCGCAGAAACCGTGGTTCCCGGAACTGATCTCAATGTTATCAGGGACACCTTGGCAATTGCCTTCTCATAGGGACCTGCTGACTCAGGCACGTGGGCAGCTTCTACAACTACGTCCGGAGTTGTGGCGGCTTTCAGCCTGGCCTTTGAAGGGAACTGGCTGAGGGCCTAAGGCTTTGATTGCTTTTCTCCAAGTTGATCAGCAACAACATACACAAGGTGTTTGTGTTTGCTTGGGAGATGTTCAATGGAGGGGTTCCCCTCTCCTTTAACAGGTCTCCGACATCAGGATGGGCCCTACTTTGACAGTCCTAGTAAGTTGTCTGTTCAAGGAGCAGATGAGGGACTCGTGCATGCCCCTTGTATATATGATTTTTTTTCCCTGGGGACTTGGAAGGTTACCCTGTGCTCGAACTGGGTTTTCTACCTCTACATTGCCATCTGATTGCCAGTGGCGTAATTGGTCCCTTGCTCTTTTCCTCCTGCTTCTCAAGATTTCCAGAGAAAAAAGGAGATGATGGGTAGTCACACAAGCGGAGCACGCTTATGCTGTCTCTAGTTGGTGTTTCATCTATGTGTCCAGTAGGGGTTGAACGAGTACATAATTTTTAACCTCGACATTAACATAAAAAAACTCGAGCGGGGCTCGAGTAGCCGATGACGTCACAGTGTCTTATTATGCAAAATAAATAAATAAATATAATGCATAAAAACGTCTTTACAAAAAGAAAAAAAAGACCAACAAAACATTGGGAGCATTTATTATGCTCCTATCATTTATCATACTGCACATAAGTCACAGGAAAAACAAAACTATTAGTTATTATTATTAATATTAAAAGTGAAAGTAACGCGCTGAAAACCGAAACTTAAAAAACAAATGGGGCCACAGCCACACCGTACCACCGCCTGCAGTGCTGTGCAATTTAGGTTTACTTTTAGAGATTGTGTTTAAAGGTTTTTAATAGCTCTAGAGAGATTAATATTTGTTTCTTTTTCTTTGTGAAACGAGAGAGATGAAGCCGTTTCGGCCGTGTTAATGCAACACTGCCCTCTGCTGTCACAATCTACTACGGCCAACGGTGTTCAAAGCAAAGAAAGTCAACAGGATGTTTCAATGAGTAGCGCAATTTATAAAATTATAAACTGTTTTACCTTTTTGACAAGACTGGACCAGCTCCATACATCCGTGTGCACAAAGGAATCCATTTTGTAGCGTCTACTAGAAGCTAAAAGCTACCCCGCGCTCTGTTTTTATCACGTGATGTGACGTACAGACGTTACTGCGACGTGATGACGTCACTACGGGTAGTAGAGGTGGACAAAAAAGCCTCGATAGAAGTCAAAGCGCTTGATCTGTCGAAAACTCGGTTACTCTGTTAAAGCATTAGTGTCCAGTGGTAACATCAAGCTGATGTTTCTACATGAGGCATTTTTTCTTCCCGGACTGTGCTCTCTCCATACCTTGAAGAGAGCAGCTGGGAGATGCCTGCCATATTAAGGCAGATGTTCTCACATGCATCTTGCTGAGCATTTCAAGGGCGTGAATGGAATTACATTCCCATAGCAATTATGTTGCACCGAGTGACATGACTGATAAGGGAACTGAAAGTTATGCACCATAACTCATGTTCCCTGAAGGAAGGGAACGAGTTGCAACATACCTGGCCCTTTTCAATGCTGAAAGCTCGGTGAAGTGCATTTTGGAGGACGATGGATGGGCGTCAGTGCCTTAAATACACAGAGGGAGGGGACTCTGGCGTGACGCTGACGCCCCTACCGTAAATGCGTGATTGTATTCCTTCAGATAATCGCGCGGGGGTGCAATTCCCATAGCAATTATGTTGCACCTCGTTCCCTTCCTTCAGGGAACACGAGTTAGGAGCCAAGATGGTGTAGTGGCAGGGCTTCTGACTTGGGACCCGAAGGACGCGGGTTCGCGCCCCGGCCACTACACACCTTGGGGTGTCTATGAGTGCACACCTAATTCTCCAGCTCCCCGGGCGCTTTCTGGCTGCTCACTGCACCACCTGGTGGTGGTTGGGTTAAATGCAGAGACGAATTTCGTCTGTGTATGGGAAACATACACAGATGACAGAAAAAGACATTATTATTATTATTATTATTATAACTTTCAGTTTTTGTCCTGCCAGAACCTTGAAAAAACACTTTTACTTAATGTGGTCAAAATTGTTTGCAATCTTTATTTATTTATTTATCATTATTATTTGGCAGACGCTGCACCTATGCTGTACCGGTCTGTCGTGGTGAAGAGAGAGCTGAGTCAAAAGGCAAAGCTCTCAATTTACCGATCGATCTACATTCCCACCCTCATCTATGGTCATGAGCTTTGGGTTATGACCGAAAGAACGAGATCTCGGATACAAGCGGCTGAAATGAGTTTTCTCCGCAGGGTGTCTGGACTCTCCCTTAGAGATAGGGTGAGAAGCTCAGTCATCCGGGAGGGACTCGGAGTAGAGCCGCTGCTTCTCCACATCGAGAGGAGCCAGTTGAGGTGGCTCGGGCATCTGGTTAGGATGCCTCCTGGACGCCTCCCTGGTGAGGTGTTCCGGGCATGTCCCACCGGGAGGAGACCCAGAGGAAGACCCAGGACACGCTGGAGGGACTATGTTTCTCGGCTGGCCTGGGAACGCCTTGGGATTCCCCCAGAGGAGCTGCTCCAAGTGGCTGGGGAGAGGGAAGTCTGGGCCTCCCTACTTAGGCTGCTACCCCCGCGACCCGACCCCGGATAAGCGGAAGAAAATGGATGGATGGATGGATGGATATTATTTGGCAGCACAGTGGCTCAGTGGTTAACACTGTTGCCTCACAGCAAGAAGGTGCTAGGTTCAATCCCCAGTCTGACCTGGGGTCTTTCTGTGTGGAGTTTGCATGTTCTCATGCTTGCGTGGGTTTTCTCCAGGTACTCCAGTTCCCTCCCACAGAACAAAAACAGGCATGTTAGTCTGCCTTCAGGCCCAGGCCTCCCTTGCAAAAGAGATCTGTGATCCCAATGGGATTTGCCTGGTTAAATAAAGGTTAATACAATTTGTATTTTTTTTACTGATTAATTAGGCCTTAAAACAAATATATGTTTTTAAAATTATGTCATTCTAAAATACTCTGTGTTTCGTAAAAAAAATAAAAATAAAAAAAGCTAGTGTTGGAATGTTGCTAAAAGGAAGTAATTTTTTGTTCTCCACATATTCTGTGTTTGTCCTCTGCTGTATTTCCAGGATCTCCTGCTGGAATAAAGGCCCCAGAGGTGGTTTTATACCAGACATTTTGTAAATAAAATGTTTAGAAATTAATCATCTGTTAGTGAGAGGTTATTAAACTGATTGTATTCAACATGTATCTATGTATTATTACTGCTTTGATTGATCAGTTTGACTGTCAGTAGTTTGATAATAAAAATTTAACAAAATGTATTGCTTCCAGTCTGCCTTGACCTTCAGTATCATTCAGTACAATTTCGAGACACATTTTTGTAACTTTTTGTGCACATCTAATATGACCTTTTTGATGGAAGACAAGTTCAGTGTGCAGATGTTCCTGATGTTATACCTGAGGTCCTCTGGAGTGGAAGGACTTTATATCTGCTCAGTTCCTAGCTAACTGGTTTAAATGTGTGTTAAAATGAGGTCAATGGGTTTAGCAAGTAAAATAAAACATCATCAGCATAGAGTGGCAACTTGTGTTGTGCTTTTGCTTTTACAATACTGTATTTTGATTTTATGCCTCTTCTTTTCCTATGTTGTTTTGCATGTAGCTGTTCGAAACCAACAAACAGCTATGGTGGGTGTTTCTGATGTGATCCTTCGTGCAGTTTTTTGGCTGATGAGAGAGGAAAACAAATCACGAACTGTTTTAATAATTTTATTTCTTCAATGTGTCTCCATCTGTTATTACCAGCTCCATGACCAGAGTATATAACATCAAAATGGAAGAAATGCTGTCATGTATTGAAGCACATTTCATATGATGATTGTCCATGAGGGTTATAACAGTTTGATTAAATTCATGACACACAGTGTGAGTTTTATCTTTCTTTGTCTGAAATCTTCCAGTCACAAGTTCATCTGACGTTCTTTAAATTCATGTTAACACACCTGGTTGTATGTGTGTGTGTGTGTGTGTGTGTGGAGGGGTTATGAAGCTGGCATCAGGATGATGTGTGTACGTTTATGTGCATGGCCATGTGTTTGTTTGTTTACTGGCAGTCTGTATCCTGCTGAGGTGACAGATGTTCATGGCATTGACGAGCTGAGACAGTGTCAAAATTAATCCACTGGCAAGCGTGTGTCTATATATATATACTACGTGTGTGTCTGTGTGAAAGGAATAGATGCCAATGCATAAAGTCAGAAAGCTGTCCTTCACTTGTCCCAGTTGTCTTCTGTGTGTGTGTGTGTGTGTGTTTAAAAGTGGATGATATGCTTCAGCGCACAAGAAGAACTTCCTGTGTCAGCCCAGAAGTGATGAAGTTTCCCAGAGCGTGTTCAAACATCCAAACTTCAGGACTCGCCCTCAGTCTCCTTGTATTTCTGTTGCATTCGTTTTCTGTTAGTTCCTACAGCCGGTCTGCTCCGTTCTGTCCTTCTTACATTCAGGTGGATTAGATAAATCTGCTGAGATGTGCACACAGTGCACACACCTCCCCAACAGACACCATAAATACATTCAGATTCACCACATGCTGCTGATTCTATCTGAGAATGCAGATAAACACGCACCCACATGCAAGGAAGTGAGGGTTTGGACGTTATGCAAAAACTGTAGCTCCAGTGCACAGACACATGAGACACACACACACGTCCTTCATGTCAAATGATTAGTTACACAATTACTTGATAATCAAGGAGAGTTTTCGTCTTCGAGACAGACATTATATCTTTAAGTGAGGAGAAATGAAACTTGTGAAACTACAGTTAAAACACGTGCAAATGTGACCTTTTAAATTGTTTTATTTGAAAAAAGAAAAAAAACATAACTAGAAGACCAAATATAGCCCTTTTATTGTATCTGATGTAAAATATTTGGCACACAGTTTTATTATATCACATGTAAGTATGTTTGCTTCAGTGAGAACTTCAGTTGAACTCGCAGATCTTGTGGACTGAGCGAGCTACCGTTAGCCAAGTGTTTTAGTTCTAGTTTAGTGGACTCTGTGAAGAACAGAAATCAAAGAGAAGCGATGACAAGACCTTGGTCACCAGGCCTGGGTCCTGGGGACTTCTGACTGACACCCCCCAACCCCCCCATGCACTAACTTGTATGTTATACTGGCATTCACCCACACGTTTCCTGTGCGTTTCATGTAGCGCAGCTTTTCTTCCTTCTGTTTGGAGAGGAAGTGCAGCTCTAATGACTTTTCCTATGCGTCACAAACCGTGCACGTGGGAGGCGAACAGCTCTCCTTCACATGTCCTCATGTGAGATCCTTTGGCATTTAAGTACGAGCAAGTGTGAACAACCTGAGTCTGACATGTGCACGTTTACCGTGCATCTGTGAGAGGCTTCGTTTTCTGTGTTTTTAAGAAGCTTCTCAGGAGCTTGTTGCTGTTTTTGGAGCAAAACTTAAGCTTGTAGTTTTCATGTGTTTACATGGAATGTGTTCAGCCTTGTGAGTGTGTTGTGTGTTATGAACAGTTTTGCAAGTGTGCCCTTCTTGTTTCTTGTGAGCAGATGCAAATAAAATATAGTAAAAACAGCTTTGCATATCTCATTAGAATCAGGTTTTAGTTTCTGTTTTATTCCAATGGTGGATACATTTCTCTTGGTTTTAAGGCTCTACATCCTTAAGGGTCAAAGGCACATCCTACTATAGGAATGGGCCAATGTTTTAGAATAAACGTTAACAGCATTTGGTTTAAAGTGAATTTTGCTATTTTGTGTAACTTGATCCTTGTTTCCTGTTCTACTTTGAAAGGGTGCTTTCTGCCTCCTTCACATCCTGTTTCATTTTGTAGAAGTGCAGTAGTTCCTTTAAACATTTTTGCTGTACTGGATCTACTTATTTTTCTCATTTTATTTTATTTTATTATAGCTCCATACACAGACAGTGCCAGATAACCGTCAGTTATTAACTGCACGGTCTCACTTATACTACAGATTATTTTTTATTTAATACTCTGCAACATCTTCATTAATTACTGTTTATTTTATTTTATTTTATTCAGTGGGTCTTACAGTTCTGTTTTAGGATCAGACAGCCTATGTTGGGACGAAATGATCCAGTCAGATGTGGACTTGACAGAAATCAGATTCAAACCTTGTCAAAATTAAGATGAAATGTTTTATTAGCATTTGGTACTTTATTACACAATACTGATGCAAAGAAAACTGGGTTTAGTTAATATAGCAGACACAGAGTGGCAATAATCTCACAAATATTTTAAATATTTCCTGCTCCTTGCTAAAAACCAAGTGTAGCTGTCATGGTGGATACGGAGCCTTCAGACGAAGTAAAAGATTCCAGGATTTTTAAGACGATAATTACAGTAGTGAAACCCTCTCAGCTATAATATGAACATTTTTAACAAGCAGAAACTTTTTATCTGCTCCTATCCAGCAGTCTTGTGTCTCACATGGTGCAGCTGGTTCTTTCATGAGTTGCAACGCAAACGATTGTGGAAAAAAAAAAGATTAAATAAAAAAAATATGTGATTTGCTCTGTTTAATTTTGGCCTATCTTCTGCAAAAAATAATATTGCATTCTCACCTCTCCTTTCTAAGGACTTGCAAAAAATGACCGAAATTAATATTTTGGCATTTAGACAGTCTAATAAAGCTATTAATATTTTAACAATCAACCTCCAGTTTCATCAAATTTTCATTTTTTATTTTGAGCTAAAAAAGAAAAAAAAGAAGAAGTTATTTTCAAACATCTAGGCTGTTCTTGTGCTGCAAATATAGGTGGGCGGCCCATTATCTTATAAAAAGCAGAATAAATACTGTGAATTTATTGAATCTAAGGCCTTTCCTGAACTCTTTCAAACACCTCGCTTTTCATTGTTGACCTTTGCTCCTTTTCTCCATCTCAATCATATCTTTACTCTGTCTCAGACTGAGCAGCTTCCCCCCTCCTTCCCCTCGTCAACCTCCCTCCCTCTAAGTAAGGTTTATTTTCATTTTTTAAATTTCTTACTGTCTTTGTTCAACTCTGCCTTCCATCTTTTTATTCCCAACCTCCTCCACAGAACCATGTCTCAGCTCTGTTCATGTGCTAACATCTGTCCTTCGTTTGTACAGCTCTCATATGGTGATGGTTAATTTGTCGACAGGAATATCTAAAAATACCAGGAAATAACCTTTAAATTCATGCAAGTTGGATCTCGTCGTATAAAACTATTAAACAGAGAGGACAGTTTATCGTCTGAGTCTTCTTTTTGTTTGTGTTCATCCTTTCAGATTTCAGTCAAGATTTTTACATAATAGTCTTAACTGCATCACATGTACTGAATCACTTCAGGCTATTTTATTCACTTTGTTTTAATACACAGTACCTTTAATTTAATATGTTTATTCTTATAATCCCAAGAACATCACAGAACATACACACACTTTACATTTAAATCAAGAACCAATGGGCATCAGTATGACTTTGTGGTAAATGGTAAATGGACTGTACTTATATAGCACATTTCTATCTTATCAATATACTCTAAGTACTTTACAACACAATCTGTGTCCTCATTGATCCATTCATACAGCACTCTACTATATCTATACAAAGACTAGTAAGTGTTTTAGATCACATTCATACACCAATGGGACACACATCGGAGGCAATGAGGGGTTCAGTGTCTTGCCCAGGGAAACTTCGGCATGTGACTATAGTGGAATCGAACCCCCAACTCTTGCGTTAGAGGTCGACTGCTCTAACCACTCATCCACAGCTGCCCCAAATGTATAATAAGATTACTCTTATAAAATAGCATAAAAAAAACATTTTTATTGCAGTTATTAGGCTGTAAACACAAGACATTCCTCATACCCAGTTTTTGACACAAGTGCCATACATAGACAGTTTTTTTTTATTTTGTTTGGAGCTCAGCTATTTGCTTTATTTGTTAAACAGCTTGTTAAAACTTTAGTTGTTTCTGATAAATATTTGCCATTGAACTTGGATGTGTGCTCTATTTAAATTGAATTGAATTGATAGGTAGGTCGGCAAATTGGCAAGAAACATCTTTGCCTTTACCTTTATTTATCCAGTCAACCTTTATTTAGATAGATAAGTCACATTGAGCCTAGAAGACTCATTTACAAGTGAGATCTGCTTGGACAGACAAAAAGTAATGAAACTGGACACATTAGGAATTGGAGGCAAAAAAAAATCCTATTAAAATCTTTCTTCTTTCCTGAGAAAAAAAATTCAAATGTTAAAAAAAACACCTTGCACAAATAAGCACATATGATGAAGACATTCCACGGGTGTGTG
>JBBPBX010049356.1:0-25389 GCA_038048925.1 Garcialebias charrua
TATATATATATATATGTATATATATATATATATATATATATATATATACTGTATATATAAGGTGGTGGCCATCTTGGATTTTGACATGGCAACCCAATCTTATAAAGGGATCTTTGTTCCATTTCGATGTATCCCTACACCAAAATGGAAGCTTGTTCCTCACTCATTTTTCAACTTGTCATGCTCACAACGTGCACGGCTGGACAAATGGATGGATGGTGTTTCCAGTTTCCTTTATTTTGCTCCACATCAGGGGTCAGAACAATGACCTAAACCTTTGTTTCATCAGTTGCTTCAACATCTGTACCTGCAGGACGTTCTGGTTTTAGACCCCAGTGCTTGCATAACAAGTTTTCTGTGCAACCCTCCCTGGAAAAGAAAGAGTAGAAGGAGCTGTGAGGCGCTCTGAGGTATGACGGCATCAGAGGAGGGCATGCCCAGATGAGTTCTGCTTTTCATTTTCTTTCTCTCGTTTGTGAGCTCGTGCCTTCGGGCACATCTTGTTTTCTATAATTAATTCTTCTCTGCCTTTGATCAGAGCGTGGCTTGCTGTCCCCAGATGACCTGCCTGTTCACCAAATGTTATTTTGAACGATTGACCACCTGGAGTTTATTTGGAAGTTTCCAATGCTAAGTAACGTCTGCCTTTTTTCATTTGTGAGTGCAAGCCAAAGAGAAAGAGTTGCCTGCTGCTACTGTTTATGCAACCTAAACACTCAGGCATTTATTTTCCACTAAAAACAAGAAATTATTCAACTCTTTGAATGATGTCATCTGAGCTGTCTGCAGCAACAACTGCTAAAGTACATTTTGTCTTATTACTGACAGCGTTTTTTTTAACCCTTTGTATCATTTAATGTTACATTATTTTCACTTGCATACTCAAATCAGACGCAGTGGAAATGAGACGACAAGTCAAGCCGGACTCTGCTGGACCTTGGTTTTCCACCACTTGTTCCACTTTTACAGCAGTGTTGGCAGGAATAAAAATGTTGCAAAGGTCGTGCTTTTTACAGTGGAGCCAGTTGTGGCTGATCTCTTCACCTCAAAGAGGAAGAGAGGCCTGGACTCTTCCAGAGAAGCAACATGAAGAATCAGATGTGTGGATGACACCAGACTTCAGCTCTGAGCTTCACTGAACCAACACACACACACACACACACACACACACACAGGTTTGTTTTACTATCTTTGTGGGGCCATTGCATTGACTTCCATTCATTTTTCATTCATTTCTATAGCCTAACCCTGACCTTTACCCTAAACCTAACCATTACCAATGCATACCTAACCCTAACCTTAACACATCCTCAATTCACACCTTAGTCCTAAACCTAACCCCTAACCCACCAACGGGACTTCTTCTTATGGGGCCCGGGCTTTGGGCCCCATAAGAACCAGTTGGGCCTCACAATTTGGTAAAACTCAGAAAACTGGGCCTTACAACGTAGCATAAACAAGGACACACACACACACACACACACACACACACACACACACACACACACACCACGGGCCTCATGAGCAAACATCTGCATGGACTTCCTCCTGAAACATGTCACATGCATAGATTAAAAATCCAGACATGTCAACTGTGGGTGTTCATGAATCCAAACACTTTGTATGTTCTGGCCAACATGGAGTGGAGTGCACGTGAAGTGGAGTGCACGTGAGCGCTCCCCTCGTTTAAATAAACAAATAGATGCAAACATGTTTGCAACAGGAGTCGTGCTCCTGCACAATCAGAAAGAGCCTCCACCAGAGGGAACAGGTAGCTCCGAAATGAGGTAGTCATGAAAACATTTTGGCCCTCAGACTTCTGGCCAGAGGTCAGAGGTCAGAGGTCAGAGCAGCACACAGACATGGTCAGAAGTGGAAACAAACAACAAACCATCAATTAATGTTATAAAAGAATTACACACGTTTAATGAAGAGGAATGAACAAAGAGGGAGGACACCATGTTTGATACTCAGCACTTTGTTACATCCATCCATCCATTATCATCATCTGTCATCCATCATTCATCCATCCATCCATCCATCCATCCATCATCTGTCCATCATCCATCCATCCCTCCATCATTCATCCATCTATCATCTGTCATCCATCATTCATCCATCCATCATTCATCATCCATATATCCATCCATCCATCCATATATCCATCCATCCATCATCATCCATATATCCATCCATCCATTATCATCATCCATCCATCCATCCATCCATCCATTATCATCATCTGTCATCCATCATTCATCCATCCATCATTCATCATCCATATATCCATCCATCCATCATCATCCATATATCCACCCATCCATCCATCCATATATCCATCCATCATTATCATCCATATATCCATCCATCCATCATCATCATCCATCCATCCATCCATCCATCATCATCCATCCATCCATCCAGCCATCATCCATCCATCCATCCATCATCCATCATCCATCCATCATTATCATCCATATATCCATCCATCCATCATCCATCATCCATCATCCATCATCCATCCATCCAGCCATCATCCATCCATCCATCCATCCATCCATCCATCCATCCATCCATCCATCCATCCATTGCTTTTGGTCAGCTTATTTGAGGTCAAGTCTCAAAGTCAGTCCAAAAAGGAACTCAACATGTTGGACTGAATGAATGTAAGCTAACTCAACACTGAGCCATACAGTTTTTGACTTTTCCCAAATTTAGTTCTCGTTACACTCGTGTGCCCATTGCACATTTATCAGTGGGTGCAGTAAAATATTTTTCATGCTACATGACTAAATGAACTGGACCTGCACCTTGCTGGAGAACGCAGGGAATGCCTTTAACACACAAAAGTAAACAGCTGAAACAATAGCCAGGAGATCATGAGGAAGATTAGACATTTACTTCCACTCTCCTGGGTTCCTCTGGAAAGGGCGGGGCACTGGAAGTAGGAAAAACACATCCATCCAACACACCAACAATAAGTGTGAGGTCTGGATTACACACTGCTGTATTCAGACATTCTTGTGCACGTTTGGGATGCACTGACTGGAACAAAGACACATTGTACAGCAGTGTTGCATGCCGACCCGTTCAGCTGCACAGATTGTTCACGCTCACTGAAAACAGAGTGGAGCACGGCCTTGGTGACTGTAGGAAGAGGTGCGAGCAGCGATTCCTTCCACGGCTCCATGGTGCTACCCTTTGTGAGTAAACACAATTTATTGCAGGCAGAGGGGCCCAGTGTATTCTTTAGATGTCACACAGAGAAATACTGGGTCCTGTTAGTGTGTCCAGAGAAAAGAGGGATGGTACGGGCCTGGTAAAAACAGTTCCACACACATGAGGTCACATCGTGGGGGAAACTGAAAGGAAAACAGAAAAGTTTCATTTCTGTATTAAAATAAAAGCAGTTTCACCTCTTGTCAAGGTTACGAACAAATTAATGACTTTTGTTCCAATGAAACAATTAAAATATCAATAAAGTCATTAAAGACAGCAAGCTTATAAGGAGTGAGACTGAAACAAGCATTACATCGATGTCCTTTGTCACTGATGGATTTCAATGGTGAAGGTTTTGTAGGAGTCTCAGAACCAATTAACAACAACTGATGGACATCCACCTGATGAGGAACATCCACCTGATGATGGACATCCACCTGATTAGGAACATCCACCTGATGATGGACATCCACCTGATGAGGAACATCCACCTGATGATGGACATCCACCTGATGAGGAACATCCACCTGATGAGGAACATCCACCTGATGATGGACATCCACCTGATGAGGAACATCCACCTGATGAGGAACATCCACCTGATGAGGGACATCCACCTGATGAGGAACATCCACCTGATGAGGGACATCCACCTGATGAGGGACATCCACCTGATGAGGAACATCCACCTGATGAGGAACATCCACCTGATGAGGGACATCCACCTGATGAGGGACATCCACCTGATGAGGAACATCCACCTGATGAGGACATCCACCTGATGAGGAACATCCACCTGATGAGGAACATCCACCTGATGAGGGACATCCACCTGATGAGGGACATCCACCTGATGAGGAACATCCACCTGATGAGGACATCCACCTGATGAGGGACATCCACCTGATGAGGAACATCCACCTGATGATGGACATCCACCTGATGAGGAACATCCACCTGATGAGGAACATCCACCTGATGATGGACATCCACCTGATGAGGAACATCCACCTGATGAGGAACATCCACCTGATGAGGGACATCCACCTGATGAGGAACATCCACCTGATGAGGGACATCCACCTGATGAGGACATCCACCTGATGAGGAACATCCACCTGATGAGGACATCCACCTGATGAGGAACATCCACCTGATGAGGGACATCCACCTGATGAGGAACATCCACCTGATGAGGAACATCCACCTGATGAGGACATCCACCTGATGAGGAACATCCACCTGATGAGGGACATCCACCTGATGAGGAACATCCACCTGATGAGGGACATCCACCTGATGAGGAACATCCACCTGATGATGGACATCCACCTGATGAGGAACATCCACCTGATGAGGAACATCCACCTGATGATGGACATCCACCTGATGAGGAACATCCACCTGATGAGGAACATCCACCTGATGAGGGACATCCACCTGATGAGGAACATCCACCTGATGAGGACATCCACCTGATGAGGAACATCCACCTGATGAGGAACATCCACCTGATGAGGACATCCACCTGATGAGGAACATCCACCTGATGAGGGACATCCACCTGATGAGGAACATCCACCTGATGAGGACATCCACCTGATGAGGAACATCCACCTGATGAGGGACATCCACCTGATGAGGAACATCCACCTGATGAGGAACATCCACCTGATGAGGGACATCCACCTGATGAGGAACATCCACCTGATGAGGGACATCCACCTGATGAGGGACATCCACCTGATGAGGAACATCCACCTGATGAGGAACATCCACCTGATGAGGGACATCCACCTGATGAGGAACATCCACCTGATGAGGGACATCCACCTGATGAGGAACATCCACCTGATGAGGAACATCCACCTGATGAGGGACATCCACCTGATGAGGGACATCCACCTGATGAGGAACATCCACCTGATGAGGGACATCCACCTGATGAGGAACATCCACCTGATGAGGGACATCCACCTGATGAGGGACATCCACCTGATGAGGAACATCCACCTGATGAGGGACATCCACCTGATGAGGAACATCCACCTGATGAGGAACATCCACCTGATGAGGGACATCCACCTGATGAGGAACATCCACCTGATGAGGAACATCCACCTGATGAGGGACATCCACCTGATGAGGGACATCCACCTGATGAGGAACATCCACCTGATGAGGGACATCCACCTGATGAGGGACATCCACCTGATGAGGAACATCCACCTGATGAGGGACATCCACCTGATGAGGAACATCCACCTGATGAGGAACATCCACCTGATGAGGGACATCCACCTGATGAGGAACATCCACCTGATGAGGAACATCCACCTGATGAGGAACATCCACCTGATGAGGAACATCCACCTGATGAGGGACATCCACCTGATGAGGAACATCCACCTGATGAGGAACATCCACCTGATGAGGGACATCCACCTGATGAGGAACATCCACCTGATGAGGGACATCCACCTGATGAGGGACATCCACCTGATGAGGAACATCCACCTGATGAGGAACATCCACCTGATGAGGACATCCACCTGATGAGGAACATCCACCTGATGAGGAACATCCACCTGATGAGGAACATCCACCTGATGAGGAACATCCACCTGATGAGGAACATCCACCTGATGAGGAACATCCACCTGATGAGGGACATCCACCTGATGAGGAACATCCACCTGATGAGGGACATCCACCTGATGAGGAACATCCACCTGATGAGGGACATCCACCTGATGAGGAACATCCACCTGATGAGGGACATCCACCTGATGAGGAACATCCACCTGATGAGGACATCCACCTGATGAGGAACATCCACCTGATGATGGACATCCACCTGATGAGGAACATCCACCTGATGAGGACATCCACCTGATGAGGGACATCCACCTGATGAGGAACATCCACCTGATGATGGACATCCACCTGATGAGGAACATCCACCTGATGAGGGACATCCACCTGATGAGGAACATCCACCTGATGAGGGACATCCACCTGATGAGGAACATCCACCTGATGAGGAACATCCACCTGATGAGGACATCCACCTGATGAGGAACATCCACCTGATGAGGAACATCCACCTGATGAGGAACATCCACCTGATGAGGGACATCCACCTGATGAGGAACATCCACCTGATGAGGAACATCCACCTGATGAGGAACATCCACCTGATGAGGAACATCCACCTGATGAGGGACATCCACCTGATGAGGAACATCCACCTGATGAGGAACATCCACCTGATGAGGAACATCCACCTGATGAGGAACATCCACCTGATGAGGACATCCACCTGATGAGGACATCCACCTGATGAGGAACATCCACCTGATGAGGAACATCCACCTGATGAGGAACATCCACCTGATGAGGGACATCCACCTGATGAGGACATCCACCTGATGAGGAACATCCACCTGATGAGGGACATCCACCTGATGAGGACATCCACCTGATGAGGAACATCCACCTGATGAGGAACATCCACCTGATGAGGACATCCACCTGATGAGGGACATCCACCTGATGAGGACATCCACCTGATGAGGAACATCCACCTGATGAGGAACATCCACCTGATGAGGGACATCCACCTGATGAGGGACATCCACCTGATGAGGACATCCACCTGATGAGGAACATCCACCTGATGAGGACATCCACCTGATGAGGGACATCCACCTGATGAGGACATCCACCTGATGAGGAACATCCACCTGATGAGGAACATCCACCTGATGATGGACATCCACCTGATGAGGGACATCCACCTGATGAGGAACATCCACCTGATGAGGAACATCCACCTGATGAGGGACATCCACCTGATGAGGAACATCCACCTGATGAGGACATCCACCTGATGAGGAACATCCACCTGATGAGGAACATCCACCTGATGAGGGACATCCACCTGATGAGGAACATCCACCTGATGAGGGACATCCACCTGATGAGGAACATCCACCTGATGAGGGACATCCACCTGATGAGGAACATCCACCTGATGAGGGACATCCACCTGATGAGGGACATCCACCTGATGAGGAAGACATCCACCTGATGAGGAACATCCACCTGATGAGGGACATCCACCTGATGAGGAACATCCACCTGATGAGGAACATCCACCTGATGAGGGACATCCACCTGATGAGGAACATCCACCTGATGAGGGACATCCACCTGATGAGGAACATCCACCTGATGAGGGACATCCACCTGATGAGGAACATCCACCTGATGATGGACATCCACCTGATGAGGAACATCCACCTGATGAGGAACATCCACCTGATGAGGGACATCCACCTGATGAGGAACATCCACCTGATGAGGAACATCCACCTGATGAGGGACATCCACCTGATGAGGAACATCCACCTGATGAGGGACATCCACCTGATGAGGAACATCCACCTGATGAGGAACATCCACCTGATGATGGACATCCACCTGATGAGGAACATCCACCTGATGAGGGACATCCACCTGATGAGGAACATCCACCTGATGATGGACATCCACCTGATGAGGAACATCCACCTGATGAGGACATCCACCTGATGAGGAACATCCACCTGATGAGGAACATCCACCTGATGAGGACATCCACCTGATGAGGAACATCCACCTGATGAGGGACATCCACCTGATGAGGAACATCCACCTGATGAGGAACATCCACCTGATGAGGAACATCCACCTGATGAGGGACATCCACCTGATGAGGAACATCCACCTGATGAGGAACATCCACCTGATGAGGAACATCCACCTGATGAGGAACATCCACCTGATGAGGAACATCCACCTGATGAGGGACATCCACCTGATGAGGAACATCCACCTGATGAGGGACATCCACCTGATGAGGAACATCCACCTGATGAGGACATCCACCTGATGAGGGACATCCACCTGATGAGGAACATCCACCTGATGAGGGACATCCACCTGATGAGGAACATCCACCTGATGAGGAACATCCACCTGATGAGGGACATCCACCTGATGAGGGACATCCACCTGATGAGGAACATCCACCTGATGAGGGACATCCACCTGATGAGGAACATCCACCTGATGAGGAACATCCACCTGATGAGGGACATCCACCTGATGAGGAACATCCACCTGATGAGGAACATCCACCTGATGAGGGACATCCACCTGATGAGGAACATCCACCTGATGAGGAACATCCACCTGATGAGGGACATCCACCTGATGAGGAACATCCACCTGATGAGGAACATCCACCTGATGAGGGACATCCACCTGATGAGGAACATCCACCTGATGAGGGACATCCACCTGATGAGGGACATCCACCTGATGAGGAACATCCACCTGATGAGGAACATCCACCTGATGAGGGACATCCACCTGATGAGGAACATCCACCTGATGAGGAACATCCACCTGATGAGGAACATCCACCTGATGAGGGACATCCACCTGATGAGGAACATCCACCTGATGAGGGACATCCACCTGATGAGGGACATCCACCTGATGAGGACATCCACCTGATGAGGGACATCCACCTGATGAGGAACATCCACCTGATGAGGGACATCCACCTGATGAGGAACATCCACCTGATGAGGACATCCACCTGATGAGGAACATCCACCTGATGAGGGACATCCACCTGATGAGGAACATCCACCTGATGATGGACATCCACCTGATGAGGAACATCCACCTGATGAGGAACATCCACCTGATGAGGGACATCCACCTGATGAGGAACATCCACCTGATGAGGAACATCCACCTGATGAGGAACATCCACCTGATGAGGGACATCCACCTGATGAGGAACATCCACCTGATGAGGGACATCCACCTGATGAGGACATCCACCTGATGAGGAACATCCACCTGATGATGGACATCCACCTGATGAGGAACATCCACCTGATGAGGAACATCCACCTGATGAGGGACATCCACCTGATGAGGGACATCCACCTGATGATGGACATCCACCTGATGAGGAACATCCACCTGATGAGGAACATCCACCTGATGAGGGACATCCACCTGATGAGGGACATCCACCTGATGAGGAACATCCACCTGATGAGGAACATCCACCTGATGAGGACATCCACCTGATGAGGGACATCCACCTGATGAGGGACATCCACCTGATGATGGACATCCACCTGATGAGGAACATCCACCTGATGAGGGACATCCACCTGATGAGGAACATCCACCTGATGAGGGACATCCACCTGATGAGGGACATCCACCTGATGAGGAACATCCACCTGATGAGGGACATCCACCTGATGAGGGACATCCACCTGATGAGGACATCCACCTGATGAGGAACATCCACCTGATGAGGGACATCCACCTGATGAGGGACATCCACCTGATGAGGAACATCCACCTGATGAGGAACATCCACCTGATGAGGGACATCCACCTGATGAGGACATCCACCTGATGAGGGACATCCACCTGATGAGGAACATCCACCTGATGAGGGACATCCACCTGATGAGGGACATCCACCTGATGAGGGACATCCACCTGATGAGGAACATCCACCTGATGAGGAACATCCACCTGATGAGGGACATCCACCTGATGAGGAACATCCACCTGATGAGGAACATCCACCTGATGAGGAACATCCACCTGATGAGGAACATCCACCTGATGAGGAACATCCACCTGATGAGGGACATCCACCTGATGAGGGACATCCACCTGATGAGGAACATCCACCTGATAGGGACATCCACCTGATGAGGGACATCCACCTGATGAGGAACATCCACCTGATGAGGGACATCCACCTGATGAGGGACATCCACCTGATGAGGAACATCCACCTGATGAGGGACATCCACCTGATGAGGAACATCCACCTGATGAGGGACATCCACCTGATGAGGAACATCCACCTGATGAGGAACATCCACCTGATGAGGAACATCCACCTGATGAGGAACATCCACCTGATGAGGGACATCCACCTGATGAGGAACATCCACCTGATGAGGAACATCCACCTGATGAGGAACATCCACCTGATGAGGGACATCCACCTGATGAGGAACATCCACCTGATGAGGGACATCCACCTGATGAGGGACATCCACCTGATGAGGGACATCCACCTGATGAGGGACATCCACCTGATGAGGAACATCCACCTGATGAGGAACATCCACCTGATGAGGAACATCCACCTGATGAGGGACATCCACCTGATGAGGAACATCCACCTGATGAGGGACATCCACCTGATGAGGAACATCCACCTGATGAGGAACATCCACCTGATGAGGGACATCCACCTGATGAGGGACATCCACCTGATGAGGAACATCCACCTGATGAGGAACATCCACCTGATGAGGAACATCCACCTGATGAGGGACATCCACCTGATGAGGAACATCCACCTGATGAGGAACATCCACCTGATGAGGAACATCCACCTGATGAGGGACATCCACCTGATGAGGAACATCCACCTGATGAGGAACATCCACCTGATGAGGGACATCCACCTGATGAGGAACATCCACCTGATGAGGAACATCCACCTGATGAGGGACATCCACCTGATGAGGAACATCCACCTGATGAGGAACATCCACCTGATGAGGAACATCCACCTGATGAGGAACATCCACCTGATGAGGAACATCCACCTGATGAGGACATCCACCTGATGAGGAACATCCACCTGATGAGGAACATCCACCTGATGAGGAACATCCACCTGATGAGGAACATCCACCTGATGAGGAACATCCACCTGATGAGGGACATCCACCTGATGAGGAACATCCACCTGATGAGGGACATCCACCTGATGAGGGACATCCACCTGATGAGGAACATCCACCTGATGAGGAACATCCACCTGATGAGGGACATCCACCTGATGAGGAACATCCACCTGATGAGGAACATCCACCTGATGAGGAACATCCACCTGATGAGGGACATCCACCTGATGAGGAACATCCACCTGATGAGGGACATCCACCTGATGAGGAACATCCACCTGATGAGGAACATCCACCTGATGAGGAACATCCACCTGATGAGGAACATCCACCTGATGAGGGACATCCACCTGATGAGGACATCCACCTGATGAGGGACATCCACCTGATGAGGAACATCCACCTGATGAGGAACATCCACCTGATGAGGGACATCCACCTGATGAGGAACATCCACCTGATGAGGGACATCCACCTGATGAGGAACATCCACCTGATGAGGAACATCCACCTGATGAGGAACATCCACCTGATGAGGGACATCCACCTGATGAGGGACATCCACCTGATGAGGGACATCCACCTGATGAGGAACATCCACCTGATGAGGAACATCCACCTGATGAGGGACATCCACCTGATGAGGAACATCCACCTGATGAGGGACATCCACCTGATGAGGGACATCCACCTGATGAGGAACATCCACCTGATGAGGGACATCCACCTGATGAGGAACATCCACCTGATGAGGAACATCCACCTGATGAGGAACATCCACCTGATGAGGGACATCCACCTGATGAGGAACATCCACCTGATGAGGAACATCCACCTGATGAGGAACATCCACCTGATGAGGGACATCCACCTGATGAGGAACATCCACCTGATGAGGGACATCCACCTGATGAGGGACATCCACCTGATGAGGAACATCCACCTGATGAGGAACATCCACCTGATGAGGGACATCCACCTGATGAGGAACATCCACCTGATGAGGAACATCCACCTGATGAGGACATCCACCTGATGAGGAACATCCACCTGATGAGGAACATCCACCTGATGAGGACATCCACCTGATGAGGAACATCCACCTGATGAGGAACATCCACCTGATGAGGAACATCCACCTGATGAGGAACATCCACCTGATGAGGAACATCCACCTGATGAGGACATCCACCTGATGAGGAACATCCACCTGATGAGGGACATCCACCTGATGAGGAACATCCACCTGATGAGGAACATCCACCTGATGAGGGACATCCACCTGATGAGGAACATCCACCTGATGAGGAACATCCACCTGATGAGGGACATCCACCTGATGAGGAACATCCACCTGATGAGGAACATCCACCTGATGAGGAACATCCACCTGATGAGGGACATCCACCTGATGAGGAACATCCACCTGATGAGGGACATCCACCTGATGAGGAACATCCACCTGATGAGGAACATCCACCTGATGAGGAACATCCACCTGATGAGGAACATCCACCTGATGAGGGACATCCACCTGATGAGGAACATCCACCTGATGAGGACATCCACCTGATGAGGAACATCCACCTGATGAGGAACATCCACCTGATGAGGGACATCCACCTGATGAGGAACATCCACCTGATGAGGGACATCCACCTGATGAGGAACATCCACCTGATGAGGAACATCCACCTGATGAGGAACATCCACCTGATGAGGGACATCCACCTGATGAGGGACATCCACCTGATGAGGAACATCCACCTGATGAGGGACATCCACCTGATGAGGGACATCCACCTGATGAGGGACATCCACCTGATGAGGACATCCACCTGATGAGGAACATCCACCTGATGAGGAACATCCACCTGATGAGGAACATCCACCTGATGAGGAACATCCACCTGATGAGGGACATCCACCTGATGAGGAACATCCACCTGATGAGGAACATCCACCTGATGAGGAACATCCACCTGATGAGGGACATCCACCTGATGAGGAACATCCACCTGATGAGGAACATCCACCTGATGAGGAACATCCACCTGATGAGGGACATCCACCTGATGAGGAACATCCCTATTTAAGGCTGCAGCCAAGTGTGACCTGACGTTGGAGCATTGAGCGTTATTGGGTATTTATGCCTTCAGCCTGAAACTGAGAGTTCAGTGATTCATCTTACCTTGTTCTTTGTGCCCGCAGTATCCTGTCTGTGTGAATCCTGTCCTGTTGCCTCGCCTGTCGTCCTCCTGCCAGACCTGCCTCGCCCATTCATTTGGTTCCTTTCCTCTGGAGTACCTTGTGGAAATCAACCCACGCTGTCACCACCTGTGATAAACAAAATACCTTCAGCAAATCTGCACCTTAAACTGGACCTGCTGACCCTGTTCTCCCTGGGCGCTCCAGAGAACCTGCACAGGAAATATTACACTGTTACCTTTAACGTCCAGTCATCACAGGTTTGTAGTTTTAGAGAGGAGTGTTTTTCTGGACTGGAGTTGAACAGTAAGTAAACCTAAATGTTTTTGGTGCAAGACATTCCAGTGGGGAGGAGTTACACTCTGGAACAGAGGTGGATGGACTTTTTTTTTCTTGTCTGAGGCGACATGGAGTGATGGACCCAGATGAGTGGAGGGAGACATTTTATCCACTGGCAGGTGCAGTGCAGGAGCCAGAGGGGGGCCAATGTTGGCCTTGACCACGATGGTGTAGAGGCAGGGCAGCCGGCTCAGGACCAGAAGGTCCCGGGTTCGATTCCCGGTCACGGCATACCTCGTTGTGTCCCTGGGCAAGACACTTAACCCCGAGTTGCTCCCGGTAGGACTGGCAGCGCCTTGCATGGCAGTCTACCGCTACTGGTGTATGAATGTGTGTATGAATGGGTGGATGGTTGGTACTGTGAAGCAATTTGGGGGCCCTCATAGGGAGCTGGAAGGCGCTATATAAGTAATCTCCATTTACCATTTACCATAGATCAATCTTTGGCTATCAGGAGACAGAAGGCTCTTTCACAAAACACTTCCCTGATGCATGCTCAATAATCCAGGTAGAAAAATCTAAAAAAGCTAACGCCAAATTTACACTACATGCGTTCCGGCTCCGCCCCGCTCCGGTCCGACCTCCGCAGCAAATACGCACCCATTATAATCAATGAGAGCGTTTACACTGGCTCCGCACGGCGGCGGCGAGCGGACGGCAGTCCGTCAAAATTAGAACAGATCCTATTTCTGCCGGACGCCGGAGCTGTGCCGGAGTCAACTTTTAAAGATTACGTCGCACCAACAGGAAAAGGAACGAGCACAACATCCGTATTTACAAAATAAAATCACCACGGGCGGACTAATCCTAGCTCTATACGGATTTATTTGTACAAAAATGCTGTCAAACTATCATTTATGACTACGCCAGTCTCTACTGTTGTTCTCCTTCTTCCACCGAATGAATTGTTTTGTTCTGACTTCCTTATTTATCACTTGATTTATCGCGCGATCTCGCAATTCCCGCGCATGCGTCTCGGAGCGGCGCATCCAGGCGGACCGGAGCGGAGGAAGTGGAAACTGGACTTGAAACGCTCAGCTGCGACCTGCGGAGCGGAGCGGGGCGGGGCGGAGCCGGAACGCATGTAGTGTAAATTTGGCGTAAGTCTGGTCCTCTGAGCAGCTGGTTTCAGCTGTCATTAGCCAACTGGTTGATCCACTGTGAGAGGTGCTATTTATAAGACTGAGCTGAACACAGCAGCTCAGACTGAGGAAGTCTTTCAGAAGAAAAACGAAACGTTTCTACAATTTTTTTGCTTTGTTTTGTTTTTTTGAATGTCCAGAGGACCAGACTTAGCTTTTTTAGACTTCCATGAAATGGCTTCAAAGACCAGCGGCCTCTGACCATTCATAAAACAAAGATGGAGCTGGCCTCATCTTACACATAGTTTTTTTTTAAATGAGCATCACAGAACTAAAAGAGGTGTGAAACAGAACTCAGCTGGGTTGACATGAAGCGCTACACATTAAATGTGTGACTGTCTGACGATTGTTGTGGACTTCAGGAAGAGGGATGCACAACATGCCCCTCTGACCATCAACAGCACCAGCAGTGGAGAGAGTAGACAGCACCAAGTTCCTGGGAGTGCACGTCTCAGAGGACCTGTCCTGGAGCAGGAACACTGCATCACTGGCCAAGAAGGCTCACCAGCGTCTCTACTTTCTCCGCAAGCTGAAAAGGGCTGGAGCTTCAACCCCCATCATGTGCACCTTCTACAGAGGTGCCATAGAAAGTGTCCTGACCAGCTGCATCACTGTGTGGTTTGGTGCATGTACTGCATCCTGCCGCAAGAGCCTCCAGCGCATCGTGAAAGCAGCTGAGAAGATCGTCGGCACCTCCTTGCCCTCACTGCAGGACTTACACAGCAAACGCCTCACTCGGAAAGCCCACTGCATGGCAGGTGATCCCACACACCCACTACACAGCTGCTTCAGACTGCTGCCATCAGGGAGGAGACTGAGGAGTCTCCAGGCTCGAACCAGCAGACTGAGAGACAGCTCTGTTCATCAGGCAGTCAGGATGCTAAACACTCTGCCTGCTCTGCCTCCCCTCCCATTTGAACTGCCTTAACACAAAAAACTTTCTCACACATTACCACACAACACAAAGATTTTAACACTGGACTCTGTGTCATCAAACGGGTTATTCACTAAACTCTCGGTCATGTGCTCATTCAGTTTGCACTACTTCTCATATTTGCACTAATGTTTGTATTACATTACTGCCTATAGTCATACTACTGTTTACATTCACTGTTTACATTTATTAATACTGTTTACATTTATTACTACTGCTTTACATTTATTATTACTGTTTACATTTACACTACTTTTATCTACACTACTGCAGATACATATACATGAGTCCCCGTGACTCAACGAGGCTAGCCTGTATAAATAAAGGTTGAATGAATGAAATACAGCATTCTCTGACTAGCCTTATCTAAGGATGCCAAATGTGCCTCACTGCATATGCCACTTTGCCTCTATACCAACATCAACTACCTCATACATATACTGTGTACATTAACTTATATGCTGCTGTGCCACTCTTTGCAAATGTCAACGCTAGAAACTTCAGTTTATTTTATAGATATACTTTTTATACTACTATGCAAAAACTCAGGACAGTATTACACTTTTATTATTTCATTTTATGCTTATGTTCATTGGGTGTTTGGTGTTTTAGGGGTGTTTGGTGTTTCAGTGTTGGTGTAAATTTTCATACTTTTATACTATTATGAAAAAACTCAGGACAGTGTTACACTTTTACTATTTTATGCTTATGTTTATTAAATGTTTTAGTGTTTAGTGTTTAGATGGTTACTGTTGCACCGAGGGACTGAGAGAAACGCAATTTCGGTCCTGTGTATGTCCTGTACATATTGCAGTTCTGACAATAAAGTTGACTTTGACTTTGTCTCCTTTTCAAAATGGCTAACTCGATTGTGTGATTCTGTTTGTGGTTAACCCAAGTTTTTAAACTAAACACAAAGTTTGTGTCTTTGATCTTCCCTGAGTTTTGTGATTACATTTCACAACCTGGTGCTCACACAGAGCGTAACCATCCAGTCGTCACATTTTTGAGCTGCAGAGTCGGCTTACTTCTTCACATGACGACCGTTTTGGCTCTGTTACTACCTTGTTTCATGGCACAAAGGCACATCAGGGGTGGTTTACCTTCGACCCCCCTTGGTGCCGCGGCCCATTCAGAAAGTGTCAGATGTACCTCGTTAGAAATGTGTGAGTCCAGCTGGAAAGAAGTTTTGAAGAAGTGAGAGGGACGGCAGCCCTGAACTGCCACAGCAACGTGCACATTGTGCAGTCACATGAACAGAGAAACAAAATGTCCAGTTTACTGGGGCTTGGTGCTGAAGCCGAGCAAATGGATGTTTTTCAATGTGCACGTTGTGTTTGTGCTGCTGTGAGGGTAACACTCACACACAAACCACTCCAGGCCTACATGTGTGACGTTCACACTTCAGTGCCTTTAATTGAGCCAAGCATGAAGGAGAGTCCCACTTCGACATGACTCAGTCTGCAGCATGATGGAAAGTGTGTCGCTGGCTCAATACACGCCTGTTGTCTGTGACAGCGGGGGGTTGGAGGCGGCATCAGAACACGGTTTGTCAGGAGGAGTGGTTGGAAAACTCGTGACCCAGTCGGTGAAGAAGTCTGGACTGAGGGTCAGCGTGTCAAGTTAGAAGTGAGATCTTGTCTGCCTGTTCCAGTCCGGTTCTGTGAGGTGCGGAGGTGTTATGAGCTGCTGCTGAGGAAAACTTTAAACCTGTGCGTGAGTATGACTATAAATCATTGGTAAGTCCATATTTATTTAAACACATTTGTATAATTAATGTAAGGTCATAAAAAAAGGGATACTAAAATTTAATAACGATTTATTTTTTCGCTGAACAAAGCTGGACGGGGAAACTTTGAAGAGCCTAGAATTGTTTGTTGACGATTATTTTGAAAAGCTAGTCATGAGCAAATCCAGTACATCCGGCGCTGCTAGCGAGTCAGCTAATGCCCCGTTAGCTAAACGACACCGAGAGGGTAGCTCAGATAGCTCGACAGAAACGTCCGCGGACAATTCAGGCTTCACGGCTATATTGGAATCAATAGACAAGAAGTTGTCTAGCTTAGACGCCCGGCTGGCTTTGGTAGAGGTGTTACACAAAGAATTCCAGAGTTTGAGAGAATCGCTCGAGTTCAGTCAACAACAGGTAGCATCTCTAGCTAAAGAAAATACGGAGTTGAAGGGGACCGTGAGACAAATAACAGACCAGATTACGCAGCTTTCTGGGGATAATAAGAAAATGAAAGAGTCATTGTTAGATATCCAAGCTAGAAGCATGCGGGAAAATCTAGTTTTTTCTGGAATTCCGGAGAAAACGGAGGAGGATCCGGAGGCCTCGGTCCGGGCCTTTATTCAGAACCAGCTAAAGTTGCCGAGTGACACTGTCAAATCGATCACTTTTCATCGAGTTCACCGCCTGGGAGGTAAAAAACCTGAGAATACTACTAGGCCACGGCCAATAATAGCTAAATTTGAACATTTCAAGCAAAAAGAACAGGTTAAAAGCCGAGGTAGGGAACTTCGTAACACACATTTCAGTATGAACGATCAATTTCCTGTAGAAATTCTGAATAGACGGCGCATTTTATTCCCAATAAGAAAGAAAAATATTAGCGAAGGAAGAAGAGCTAACATCTCGGTGGATAAACTCTACATAAACGGTCAGCTGTTTAGAGATCCAGAGGCTACTCCTTGGCTGTATTAGCCATATAATCAAGGTAAGAATTATTTCGGTTGCTAATATTAATTGATATTATTAAATATAGTATTTATTAATATTACTTACCAGCTATATTTATTTTCTTCAGCACAGCTCGGTTGGTGGGGTCACACAGATCGTGGTGGTACACAAGGTGTGATGGCACTTGATGTGGTAGGAGGGTTCTTTTATTTTTTCTTATCTGAGTTATGTTTTCATGTATATCATCTCTCTTTGTTTTCCTGTCTATATTTTTCTAAATTAACAATTGTCAGAGCACAAGCACAGGGGTTCACATTCATCTTTATATATCCATACATTTACTTCATAAATGAAAACTTCCCTGATTCAATATATAATTAACCTTTAAGGAATATGTTTTTGTCTGGATATATTACTATCTTTTGTATTTGTGACAATGGGTGTGGTTTAGCTATATTATCATTAGCACAGGTATGGGTACCTTAGGGTTTGTCACATGGAACATTAATGGAGCCGGTAGCCAACGTAAAAAATATAGAATTTTTAACCAGATTAAAAGATTAAAGGCAGATGTTGTATTACTCCAAGAAATTCATAAATTGGCATCAACTGTGGAGGAGCTTAAATCTTCAGAGTTTCCTAATGTATTCTCAGCATGTTATAATTCAAGACAAAGAGGGGTGGCAATTTTAATAAATAAAAATGTTAACTTCACAGTATTAGATCAGGTTATAGACCCGCACGGTAGATATATAATATTAAAGTTATCAATATTTAGACAAAATTATTGCATTGTTAGCATATATGGACCGAATGGAGACGACGCAGCTTTTTTTCATGATTTTTTTTCCACCCTATCAAATCACATGGACTCCTCACTGGTGATGGGAGGTGATCTCAACTTTGGTTTAGATGACAAATTAGACAGACTGAATGCAGCGGGAACTCAACGCAGTTGGCAATCTATAAATATAGTTAAACAGTATATGAATGATTATGGGCTCTGCGATGCATGGCGTTGTTTTCACCCTGATAGCAAAGAATATTCTTTCTTTTCACATGTGCATCACTCATATTCTCGTCTAGATTATTTCATAGTAAGCAATTCATTGATGGCAAACATTTCAGACACTAAGATACACCCTATTGCTGTCAGCGATCATGCACCAGTTACTGTAAATTTAGATTTAAAAAAACAACAACAAAAAATATAAATTGGAGATTAAATACATCACTGCTACAAGAAGAAGAATTTATACAATATTTTAAAAAAGAATGGGCATCGTATCTAGAGTTTAATGACTTGCCAGGAACTTCAGCATGTACACTTTGGGAGGCTGGGAAAACAGTCATGAGAGGTAAAATAATATCCTATTCATCAAATAAAAAGAAAAAAGAAAATAAACGTATTGATGAATTAGAGAAATCCATTAAATTGTTAGAAGGTCTACAAGGTGAGGAAACACAGCAAAAGCTACGCAGATTAAAATTAGAACTAAATGAATATATTGATAAGAAAAATAAATTCTTGATACAAAGACTTAGATTAGATCATTTTGAATACGGTAATAAATCAGGGAACTTTTTAGCTAATCAACTCAAATTAAACAAAGAAAAAACATCTATATATGGTATTAAAGATGAAAATGGAAATATATTTTATGATGAGGGAAAAATAAACGATGTTTTTAAAGATTTCTATAAAACTCTATACACTCCACAAATAAATCCATCTAACGAGGATATTAATGAATTCTTGGAGAAAGTAACACTTCCAAAACTAGATATTAGTCAGTCATCAAAACTAGACTCACCATTAACATCCGATGAGCTCCATGAAGCAATTAAAAGCATGCCTAATAAGAAATCTCCAGGTCCTGATGGATATCCAGTGGAATTCTATAGAGTATTCTGGGATATACTGGAACCGATATTCTATAGAGTGCTACTTGAGTCAGAAGGAAATGGCAGGCTACCAACACATATGAATTCAGCTAACATTAGTCTCTTATTAAAATCAGGCAAAGACCCAGTATTACCTACCAGTTATCGTCCAATTTCTCTTATTAATGTAGATGTTAAAATAATTTGTAAAGTCTTATCAAAAAGACTAGAGAAGATAACTCCTGTTATTATACATCCAGACCAAACCGGATTCATAAAGGGAAGACACTCGAACACAAACACTCGCAGATTATATAATGTAATAGAGTATTCGTATTTTAAAAATATTGAAACAGCTATTTTTTCTTTAGATGCTGAAAAAGCTTTCGATAGAGTAAATTGGAATTTTTTATTTGCTACCTTAAATAAATTTGGTTTTGGGAATTACTTCATTAACTGGTTAAAAATATTATATAGTTCACCAACAGCGTGCGTCAGGACAAATAATCAATTATCTTCAAGCTTCTGTTTACAGAGGGGCACCAGGCAAGGTTGCCCACTTTCACCAGCATTATTTGCTATTTTTATTGAACCTTTAGCAGCAGCAATAAGGCAAAGTGCTGATATTAAAGGAATAAAGGGTAGAAACATAGAACATAAAATTAGTCTTTATGCTGATGATGTTTTGCTTTTTCTTGAGAACTCAGGAAACTCAATATCTAATGTTATCAAGTTAATCAACTCATTTTCAAAAGTTTCTGATTATTCTATAAACTGGACAAAATCTACAGTGCTTCCGATAAATTGTGTGTTTAATAATTCTCTTAATGAAAGACTACAATCAGGTAATATTAAATATTTAGGTGTTAATATCTCTCCTAAATTGGAGGATTTAATAAAATTAAATCATATCCCACTATTAAAGAAAATTGAAGACGATCTTACTAGATGGAGATCTCTACCCATATCACTTATGGGAAGAGTTGCCTCAGTAAAAATGATGGTGCTGCCAAGAATAAATTATTTATTCTCAATGATTCCAAATAAACCTTCAAATGAATGGTTTAAGTCCCTGGACTCTTCGATATCTAAATTCCTTTGGAACAATAAAACTCCGCGTATTAGTTTAAAAACATTACAAAAATCTAAAGATACCGGAGGATTAGAACTTCCAAACTTTTATTACTACTATTTAGCAAACAGGTTACAATATATATCAAAGTGGTTAAAACCAAATGCACTAGATGAAACTTGGATAGATATAGAACAAACTTTATGTAATAATATTAGGATTTCAGATCTACCATTTATCAGTACAGATTTAAAAAGACATGTCTGCTTTAAGAACATCAATATTAGATCATCTCTGACAGCATGGTGGGAGTATCTGAAAATGACAAAGTCTTCACTACTCCCATGTAGACATACACCTCTCTGGAACAATCCTGACATTCAACAAGAAAATAATATGTTAAATTTCCCAGGTTGGAGAATGAAAGGTATTGAATGTCTAGAACACATATTTGAGGGTATAGACTTTATTCCATTTAATAAATTAATAATACAATATGACATTGATAACAAATATTTCCTACAATACCAACAAATTAAGTCAATTGTAAAAAAGAAATTTAAGCTTAATAAAACATTGTTGGAAACACCAACATGTGTGTTAGAGTTTATTAATTTTCAACCACCCAAATTATTATCTAAAATATACAAAAAATTGTCTAGAATCGATGACTCGATAGCACTACCTGTTGAAAAATGGGAGTCAGATTTATCAATCAACTTTGAACAAAAAATTTGGTCTCAAGTATGTTCAAATACTTTTAAATTGACTAGAATCTCCAATTTACAATTAATACAATATAAGGTTCTCTATAGAGTACATTATACAGGGGAGCGAATGTTTAAGATGGGCTTTATACCATCTAACAAGTGCTCACAGTGCATAAGTAATACACCTGATGATTATATTCACGCGCTCTGGTTCTGTCCACCCGTTCAGAGGTTCTGGGTACAGGTATGTGAAGACTTGTCTAAATGTTTGAAAATTAATATCCCACTCTCTCCATCTGTTTGCTTATTGGGTATCTTTGAAGATGTTATACTAGAAAAAAATACATCCTATATGCTTTTCACTGCCTTATGCATCGCAAAGAAAACCATACTCGTAAATTGGAAAAATAAAAATAATCTTAGCGTTAATCAGTATAAAAATCTTCTGTTAGATCATATTAGTCTTGAAACAGCATCTGCCGACACATTGGATCAACCTATTTGGCATTCTTTGATCGGCTCCGTTACGTAGTGAGGGTGGGGGGTCTGGGATGTGGCCTTGTGGGGCATTGGGACTGGAGGGGGGGGAGGTTGGGGTTTGGGGCGCCGGGGGGTTAGGGCTGCTTGGGCGGGGAGGACCTCGTCTTCGACCTGGGGAGGACCGGGGGGGGTTCTGGGGGACATCTACTGGGGGCGGCATGCGGGCCCTCGGGTGGTCGGTGGCGGCGGTCATGGGTCGCCGGTCGGTGACCCGGCTGTGCTGGGGTGGTTTCGGGGTGGGTGCCGGGGGCTTGGGACTCTGGGGGCGCGTCGTCCCCGGGCTTGGGCCTGGTGGGGGTCGGGGGTCTTGGGCTCTAGCCGGCGGGTCGCCGGGCTATGGGCTGGCTGGCGCTCTGGTGCCCAGCTCTGGCCGGGGGCTCTCGGCTCGCTGGTGGGTTGGGGTTCATATGCTGGGGGGTGGGTGTCTGGGGGCGTGACTGGTGGCCAATGGGAGGGAGCGGGCAAACCCAGCCTGGGTGTCTAATGTGTTATGTGTTTTGAAAGTTGTTAATATGAAGGGTGGGTATAGTATTTCTTCTGGGGTGGGGATTAAGTGGATGTCCTGGATGATGGTCTTGGACTATACTTGGCCGGTGTGCGGGCCCCGGTTGGGGCCTGTTCTTGATGCTTCCTGGCTCTGTCGACGGTTGGGCGGGCGCTCTTGGCCGTGTCGTCCATGTGGGATTTTGTGTCCTCTTGGACGGCGGGCTGACTGCGGTTCGCAGGGGTCGTGGCGGCCCTGGCGGGTGTGGGCTGTTGGTTCTGCTGTTGGCGGCCCTCGGGGCCGTGTCCCTCTCTGGTCTTGGCTCAATGTCCTGGCGGTCGGAGAGGTGTTTCCTTTACCTCGCTCCTTGGGTGGACCTTGGCGAGCTGGGGGGTAAGCAGGGTCAGCGGGGGAGCTGACTCGCTGTGGGAGCACTGTTCCTGCAGTTATTTTTCTCCCCATCCCTCAACACGCACCTCCGCCCTCTTCATCTTAAATTAATACATGTAGGGAATTTGGGTCTCGGGTGTGCTGCAATGGTTTTACATCTCTGTTGTTAAGAGCACCTGGGACTCAATTTTATATACACTTTAGACATTCATTCATAAACATCTTCATAAAAGTCACATATAGGGAATGGAGTGAGCACTATGGCTATGGGTGGCGGGATGACATCAATCTCGCCCCCATGCCTATGCTCACTCAACATTATGCATCTAGACAATTAGGGCCTGGGTTAGAGTTGGAGTGGAGGGGAAACTGGTATAATGCCAGCCTTTGCTCCTTCTCTTTCCTTTTTAAATACACTTTACAACAACACTCACCAACAGTACATTTGGGGACGGGGGTGTGTGTGTCGGGGTCTTGATTTGTTAATTTCAATTTTATTTATTATGTATTTATTTATATATTATTTATTTATTTTTCTCTTACCCCCCTGGTTGCCTTGCGGACATTCTGGGGGTGGGCCGTCAGGGGTTGTGCTGGGGTGTGGGGGGGTTCGGGGCCTGCGGGTTCGCCGTGGGCGGGGCTGGCAGTGCGCTCCCTCTGGGGCTGCTTGGGCTCGGGTGTCCTGTCCTGTCCTGTCGGCAGGGCGCGGGGTGGGCCGGATCTTGGACGTCTGCTGCTCTCCACCCCAGAATGAATGGGTCTACCTCCTGGGTTTGGATGTGGGCTGCCCCATGTAGGGAGCAGGTACATGTCTTGGACCTAGGGGGTATAGAGTGTGCATCGGGATTATGAATGGAGCGTGTCGTTATTGTTTGTCTTTCTGTGACTGAGGGTGAGGATGAGGGTGGGTCTGAATGAGTGTGTCTGTGTATGAATGTTTAAGTGTCAGGCTGGGACTTGGACTGCCCCCTCTCTGATACTTCTGAGGCTACCCAGTGTCGCGCTCCTGCCACGTGGCCCCCTGGTGGGTGTTCCTCTGCCTACGGGCGTGCTTGGGGCCCTCACTATCTGGGGCTGGGCGCTTGGGCGTTTGTCAGCTCGGCCTGGTGGCTGCCTGGTGGGGCTCGGGTCCTCTGGTCCTGTCAGGTCTGGACCTGAGGGATGGGCGTCCCCGGTGCCCGAGCCTCGGTGACCGGCCCTGGGGCTACGTCGGTGCAGCGGGCTCCGGCGGGGGCCTGTGTATTGTCGCTGTTGACCCCGGGGGGTCATTGTGTGTGGTCCCTGGTGGGGTTCGTCCGGTTCTTCCACTTGGTCGGATCTGGGGAGTGGACGAGTGGCTCGTCCTGTTCGGGTGGTCCTGGGGACTCTGGGCTCGGGGTCCTTCCTGGGGTCTTGGGCTTTGATCGCCCCTTCGTCTGTCTCGGGCTTTGGGGGGACGGGTCTCTGATGCTTCACAGTCGCTACTAAATGTTCTATTGGAGGAACCTCATTCACTTATGCATGCTCACAACCACACACAAATGGATGCAGGGATGTATAGTAGATGTATGTAGATGGGTATATAAATGAATATAAATATATATGTATGTATATTGTATATATATTTGTAGGTATGGGTATGTGTATTTATAGAAATATTTGCAAGGTCATGAATATTATCAGTCTTTATGCTTGTATGTTTCGTTGTTGTGTTCTGTCATGTGCTTTGCAGGATTGTGGACGGAGGTTTGGTGTGTTTGCCTTGTGCTCTTTCTGTGGACAATTGTTGTTTTGTTGTTTTGTTTTGTTTTGTTGTCTCACTTTCTCTTTTCTTTCTTTCTCTATTAAAAAAAAAAAAATAAAAAAAAAAAAAAAATAAAAAAAAAAAAAAAAAATAAAAAAAAAAAAAATAAAAAAAAATAAAAAATAAAAAAAAATATTGGAGTGAGAGGATGGCTATAAGGTGTGAAGGGAGGCCATCTATAAATGGAAAAAAAATAAAAAATAAAAAA
>JBBPBX010049357.1:0-20353 GCA_038048925.1 Garcialebias charrua
GTCCAGTTAGGATCGGCTCACATGCACGGTTTTGTCTCCATTCACTATCTGCAGCCCTTCTGTGGGCGGGGTGTAGAATCTCACTCGTCCTACCACGTGGTGGCGGTAGTGTTACCTCAAGCTATTTACTAGCCACCACTAAACGTTAGAAGAAGAACACCCTGCAGAACCTTGTCTCACCACCTGTTGGCGGTAATGTCCCTTGAGCTATTTAATGCTCTGATCTTACTTTATAGACTTTTCAGCTTGTTTTAAACCCCTGTGTTTTCCATTTTGTTTCTTTATAATAAAGATTATTCTCATATATGCACAAGGTTCCTGTTAACATTGCTTAACACATTGATCACACTGCCCTGTAATCAGTTAAACTATTTTTACAGTAAGGTAATATTAAATGTTTGTATTTCATTAAATTTAAACGGTAATATTTTGTCAGGGCTAATTCAAAGTCAAATGCAAATGGATAATTTGGTTTAAACTGTCCCATAAACATTAAAAGCATGTTTCTTTAAACGTAAAAACAAAGTATTAATAATTAAATGTTTGTTGATCAGGAAACTCGTTTGGGCATCCAAGAACAGCTTCATCGGGGTTGATGGCGACGTCTGTGCATCCTTGGAAAAGCTGCTGCACCCACAACCCGACATCAGGATGGATGGATGGATGGATGGATGGGTTCATGTTGACATCTGTGCATCCTGGCAAAAGCTGCTGCACTACTCATGACACGACAACAGGAAGGATGGATGGATGGATGGATGGATGGATGGATGGATGGATGGATGGATGGATGGATGGATGGATGGCTGTTCAAATCTAATAATCTTTTTCTTATGATTCTTTAAAGGTCAAATGCAAATGGAAAATATTGAATGGTAAATGGTAAATGGAGCTTATTTATATAGCGCTTTCCAGCCCCCTGTGAGGAGCCCCAAAGCGCTTTACAATACCAGCCATCCACCCATTCATTCAGACATTCATACACCGGTAGTGGTAGCCTGCCTTGCAAGGCGCCATCCAGACCTACCGGGAGCAACTCGGGGTTAAGTGTCTTGCCCAGGGACACACAACACATGGTGGGCGGATGCGGGATTCGAACCTCCAACCTTCCGATCAGGGGTCGACTGCCATTACCACTACACCACGGTCGCCCACAATAATATTGTGTAATATTCTTAACTTCCAGTATGTTTTTAAACAAACACTATACTGTACACACTTAACATTGTAAAATATGTTTAGGAAATTATTGTTCAATGACACCACTTAAGAAATAAAATGTTTATTATGAAAACTAAGAAGTGAAAAAAGCACAAAAATAAATACTGCATCCACCTAAATGATTTTTTTCCTGTTGTCTCATGTGCTTCCTCCAGAAGACACAAGTTGATAAATTCTGGTGTTGACTTCTTCGTCTTAACTGTAAAAAAAAAGAAAAACATGGTTACCGGTAATTCAGTCTAGAAACTGTTTTATATGTAGATATATTTTATAAGATATATGTAAGATATATATACATATATCAAATATCTCAGAAACCACAAAGCAGATATTTTTCAAACCAACAAAGTGTAATCACAACATGTTTATGTGCATACTGTAAGTTGTTGGAGTTATTTGAATTAAAATTCGATTTTTAATAGACATAAGTGTGTCGACCTAGCTTTTTTTTTCTACTAGTATTTAACACATATCTTAGATCTCAGAAACCACAAAGCAGATATTTTTCAAACCAACAGAGTGTAATCACTACATGTTTATGTGCATACTGTAAGCTGTTGGAGTTATTTGAATTAAAATTCGATTTTTTAATAATTTATTTTCGAAGCACATGTGATAGGTTTGGAATTAGTCAAAACAAATCAATTTAAATCCAGATTTGACCACAACGTGACATTATTAAGGACTTGTTAACCTGAGGAACCCTCGTGGTATAAAGCCAGCTATGAAATATATTTTTTAAGCTTTTATTTAGCTACATTTAAAACAAAGAACGCCGATCGACCCCACCCGCGCGTGCATGTGATGTGCACGTGTCGACCTACTTTGTTAAATCCAGCTGATTTGACCACAACGTGAAATTATTAAGGAACTGTTAAGCTCAAGCACCCTCTTGATATAACGTCAGCTATGAAATATATTTTTTAAAGCGTTTATTTAGCTACATTATAGAAATAAAGACGGCTCACGTGCGCGCGCGGGCGCGCGCGTGCACGTGGCGAAACTACTTTTTTAAATCCTGCCGTTTTGACAACAACGTGAAATTATTAAGGAATAGTTCGGCTTAAGACACATGTTTGCTGTAATTTTAAATACAAATAATTGTTTTTACCATGTTAATCTTGTAAAGTCCTTCGGTGTTTGCTCCCTCACGGCAGCCACTTCCTCAAACTCAGTCCAGCCTCCTCCTCACGGTTCGGGGCCAGCCGGCCTCGGACCTGCTCTGAGATGAGTCCGGAATCTTGGCGCGGCGCCGCGCATCTGTTAGGTGGAAATGCTGTCCAACGCGCGCTTGGCACGCAAACATGACGTCACATCCGAGCCGGGCCACCAAGTGGAAAAGGGGCAAGTCCTGGATGGCACAGAACTTTCTCCAGCTAAACCAGGACAAAACAGAAGTTTTAATCATTGGACCTGAGGTTCAAAAAGAAAATACAATTCAGAAATTACAATCTCTGTCTTTACAACCTTCTAAAAAAGTAAGAAGCCTTGGGGTTCTTTTTGACTCTGAGCTTACTTTTATTCTTCATATTAAACATGTAGTCAAAACAGGATTTTATCATCTAACAAATATAGCCAGAGTCCGCCCTCTTAGAATAGAATAGAATAGAATAGAATATATCTTTATTTGCATATTTGCACCAAGGTACAAAGTTTTGCAATTGGCGCGCGTACCATCCAAAGAGAGACGTACGCACGGAAGCCGCAGCAGTATAAAACCGTGCCACCAACAATCAGATATGAAAAAGGAACATACAGTCGGGTAATCAGTGGTATTCAAAAAAGAATCTATACAGCGAGTTCTCAACAGCTTTCACTCTAGGAGAAGATTTAAAGACAGCCTTCTTTTTCCAAGGTTGCTCACAGTCCAGATTAGATTAGTCGCTCATTTATATTCAGGCCAGGCTACAGTGTACTTTTGACTGCAGCCTTGAAGTCCAGGTGCTGTTCAGGTCCAAATCGTCGAATCATGTGAGGTTACGAGCTACAAATCCCCGTCAGTGCCCTGATGGGACTGTAAACGAGTCCCAAAGCGCACCGCAGGTCCGCGGCTGTCCGCCGCTGCTCCCACCGTGCGGTTCAGCTCGTACAACAGCTGGCTTGTTGAGGTCATAGCCCGGATCAGAGAATCTGGTTGAGCAAGGAGTCTCGCCAGCGCGTTGATCGTCGCGGCCGCCTCCCTCAGCTTCCAGTAGCAGAAAACATCCGCCGATCCCAAAAAGCAGAGCAACTGCCACCAATATTCCAATAATCCACAAAACTTCAACGTCTTCGACAGAGAGAACGGTCAGACACATTGGCCACGAGTCCATAGTGTATCCCACCGCATGCGTGTCGAAGGGGCAAGCCGCCTCTCCTGGTGTGCTTCGTTGAAAATTTTTATCAATAGAGGAAACAGCCCACGTAAATAAATCCATTTCAAATTGGTTTGAGTGAGCGCTGAAGAGTTAAGACGAGACAAAATGCAAAAGCAGGGAGGAGGAAACTTAGGGGGGAGAGGAGCAAAAAGAGATGCGACCTGCTTCGCCGAGTCTCTCTGACCAATACTGAGACTTTGATGCACGCTTTTATTTCTAGTCGTTTAGACTACTGTGATTCACTGCTTTCTGGTGTCCCTAAGAAAAATTTGTCCAGTCTTCAGCTGTTACAAAACTCTGTTGCTAATGTGCTAACCAAGACCAGAAGGCAGGCTCATATTACACCTGTTTTAAAATCATTGCATTGGCTCCCTGTGCGCCTCAGGATTGATTTTAAGATTCTTTTAGTGGTTTTTAAATGTCTCAATGGTCTCGCACCATCTTATCTTGCAGAGCTGCTATTGCCCTATGAACCCCCGCAGACATTAAGGTCCTCTGGTACTGGACTACTAACAGTTCAAAAGTCAGAACTCACACTTACGGTGAGGCTTCTTTCCAGTACTATGGCCCCCGTCTGTGGAATAGTCTGCCGGAGAACCTGAGGGCTGCAGAGAATGTTGTTGTTTTTAAGAGCAGGCTCAAGGCCCATCTTTTTAACTGCATTTCCTGAACTGGTTGATCTCTGTTCAATCAATACATTTTCCATACTATTTAATTTAATTTATTTATTTATTTATTTTGTGTGTGTTGTTTGCTTTAGTTTTGTGAGTTTATTGTTTAATAATTCTGTACAGCACTTTGAGCTGCTTTTCGTATGAAGGGTGCTTTGTAAATAAAATTGATTGATTCAAAAAGGGGGACCGTAGGGTGTGTTCCAACTACAGTATAGGGGATCACACTCTTAAGCCTCCCTGGTAAGGTCTATTCAGGGGTTCTGGAGAGGAGGGTCCGTCGGATAGTCGAACCTCGGATTCAGGAGGAGCAGTGTGGTTTTCGTGCTGGTCGTGGAACACTGGACCAGCTCTACACCCTCAGCAGGGTCCTGGAGGGTGCGTGGGAGTTTGCCCAACCAGTTTACATGTGCTTTGTGGACTTGGAGAAGGCATTCGACCGCGTCCCTCGGGGGGTTCTGTGGGGGGTACTCCGGGAGTATGGGGTACCAGGCCCTTTGATATGGGCTGTTAGGTCCCTGTACGACCGGTGTCAGAGCTTGGTCCGCATCGCTGGCAGTAAGTCAGGCTCGTTTCCAGTGAGAGTTGGACTCCGCCAAGGTTGCCCTTTGTCACCGATTCTGTTCATAACTTTTATGGACAGAATTTCTAGGCGCAGCCAAGGTGTTGAGAGGATCCGTTTTGGTGGCCTTAGAATCGCTTCTCTGTTTTTTGCAGATGATGTGGTCCTATTGGCTTCATCAGATCGTGATCTACAGCTTTCGCTGGAGCGGTTTGCAGCTGAATGTGATGCGGCCGGGATGAGGATCAGTTCCTCCAAATCCGAGGCCATGGTCTTGAGCCGGAAAAGGGTAGCATGCCTTCTCCAGGTCGGGGAGGAGGTCCTGCCCCAAGTGGAGGAGTTTAAGTATCTCGGGTCTTGTTCACGAATGAGGGAAAACTGGAGCGTGAGATCGATAGGCGGATAGGTGCAGCATCCGCAGTGAAGCGGGCGCTGTACCGGTCTGTCGTGGTGAAGAGAGAGCTGAGTCAAAAGGCAAAGCTCTCAATTTACCGATCGATCTACGTTCCCACCCTCATCTATGGTCATGAGCTTTGGGTTGTGACCGAAAGAACGAGATCTCGGATACAAGCGGCTGAAATGAGTTTTCTCCGCAGGGTGTCTGGACTCTCCCTTAGAGATAGGGTGAGAAGCTCAGTCATCCGGGAGGGACTCGGAGTAGAGCCGCTGCTTCTCCACATCGAGAGGAGCCAGTTGAGGTGGCTCGGGCATCTGGTTAGGATGCCTCCTGGACGCCTCCCTGGTGAGGTGTTCCGGGCATGTCCCACCGGGAGGAGACCCAGAGGAAGACCCAGGACACGCTGGAGGGACTATGTTTCTCGGCTGGCCTGGGAACGCCTTGGGATTCCCCCAGAGGAGCTGCTCCAAGTGGCTGGGGAGAGGGAAGTCTGGGCCTCCCTACTTAGGCTGCTACCCCCGCGACCCGACCCCGGATAAGCGGAAGAAAATGGATGGATGGATGGATGGATGTTGATTGATTGATTGATTGATTGATTGATTGATCAGACACACGGTCCTCCAAAGCCAGCTGTCAAGGCTGGAACTAACCGAAGCTAACCTTAAAATGGCAGGCACAGCGGCATTTCCAGAAACTACCGGAAACTGCGCAAATAGGCTTAAAAATTATAATTTTTATAATAATAATAATGGTACTTTATTTATAAAGCCATTTAAAACAACTACAGGTGCAACAAAGTGCTGTACACATGAAATCAAGAAAATTTAAACACAAAAAAATATATATATATATATACTGTATATATATATATATATATATATTTAATTTCATATTTTTATTAATTATGATGCGTTCGTAAATCCGAATTTCCGTAAGTCGAGAGCGTCGTAACCCGGGGACCACCTGTGCATGTATATATATATATATATATATATATATATGTGTGTGTGTGTGTGTGTGTGTGTGTGTGTGTGTTTTGTACAAAACACCCTCAGCAGTTTAATGAGGCCCTCACCTACTGCTTTAATCTGGAATTGTATTATCCATCACTCAACAGAAATGACTGCAGACACTCCTCACCATGTTTAAGCCACAGTGATTAGCAGCTGTGATTTAAGCTCTTTTTTAATTAACCTTGTTCTTTAATTCCTTTGCCCGCTAATTTCCAGGACAGACAATGGAGACGTTTCACCAGCTGCTCGTGGGAGTGAGCTTTTTCTGAAGGTAGGGAGACAGAGATATGACATATCCCACTGTACGCACGTTAACCAATGTGCGATGAACAGAGAAGATAAGCTAAAATCATTATTCTTACTGAAAGTAAGTGTATTTTTGGTGGTTTGAGCACAATTCAGTGGGTAGGAAGCGGTACGGTTCTTTATTTCGCAGCTGTGTTTATAGAACTGCAGTTTCTAAGTTAACAAGGGAGACACCTTTTATTAGTTATTTTAGACAGTGATGTTAGAGACAACGGCAGTACACTACAAAACGGCTCTTTGGGGTGGATGGATGATGGCTGGATGGATGGATGGATAGATGTCAACATTTTCAATTACCTGTTGATATTGACCTTGTTTGTGGGGGGGGGGGGGCTTTGGCCCTTGGTTCCATGGCAACCCGTGGGATGAATTTGTGAGTCATGTTTTCATAAGACAAGTTGACAGGTTTGTTTCTGAGTTTGCTGGAACTTGACGTGTTGCTGATCTTGCTGCTTATGGTTGTCAGTGGGTTTTTGGTTTTGAGATCGAGCAGCCAGTCCATCTTTAATGAGCCATTTTAACTTAGAAATGTCTAAGCTGTGTGTTGTCTAGACAATCAGTTCCAGCCTTTTCACCAGTTTCTCATCTTATGCACAGTGCAGAGCAAAAATTTCCAATGAACTTGCACAGAGGCACTATGTTGCTCGGAAGCAAGAAAATGTGTTTTTAGGGTGCATAGGTTGAATAACATGAGGAAAAAAGTACTCTGTGTACATTTTAAGACTGTCCTGTACACATGCACATAAAGAGTTCCATTTCTATGCAGTTCATGTTCTGGTTCTGTTTGGTGTAAGCTCTCAACAATGTGTTCATTTTATAGTTTTATACATTATAGTACAGAACTCACAGTGAATGGGTTTTTAGTATAAAGGTACAGAATTACCACAACTAAGGACATCAAAAAGCACTTTTAATTCAAGCCGTATTGCAGAAGTTTGTTATTGACGATGTGAAGAATAAATTTAAACATGAAAAAAAATATCTGTTTTTTCTTATTTTAAAACAGTGAAAATGAGATGTATTTTAAGGAAACTGAACTGGATATTAATAATGTTGATACATTTGATAAAACACCCTGATGCATGCTCAATAATCCAGGTAGAAAAATCTAAAAAAGCTAAGTCTGGTCCTCAGAGGACCAGACTTAGCTTTTTTAGATTTGATAAAACAGTGTAATCCTTTGTAATTTTATGGTTGTAGTGGACCTACCCAGGGTCAAACTAAGGTTTTTGAACTGTCCAGTGATGACCTTTACTGACCTCTCAGTAAAGCAAGACATTTACTACAAAATCATTCCATTAGTTGTAATCTTAGAACATAGTCACCAAAAGAGACTATTTCTATCTTTGATTTTATTCTAATGTGACCAAAAGAATAACTTTTGTCATTTTCATGATGTGTGCTTTTAAGCTGTGTTATTCTGTAAGAGTTAAACGGTGTTCACTGCTGTGTTAAAGGTGAAGTCTCGGGTCAGAGAGACCAGACTGTTTTGTTTAGAAATAAGAAGACAGTTTAATCCGTTGTTTCTCATGAAAAGGGCTCCAGCTGCTCTGTCTTTTCCTAAACAATTTCCCTCTGCTCGGGCTGTAACCTTGGGTCGTGATAACGGCAAGTGAATTGCTCGACTGGTCCACGGACCAATGAAAGAGACACAAGTCTCATCTCTCATCTCATGATCTTTTTAAGTTCTAACTTTTGCTGAACGCTTCAGAGTTTCTGGGAGCTTCAAAAGAGATGTGAACCTTCCCAAAGAGCTGAATGACCACCAGTCACGCGCTAAGGACTCGTCATCCAGCTGGGACTGATAACATGTTGTTATGGGTCCACTTCGAACGAGCGTAAGCTCAAAACTTTGTTTATTCCTTCCTGGAATAAGTTTATCTTGAAGTCAGAGGCCAGGAGCTGACATATTCTCTGATGACCAAGCGGAAACCAGGAGACGTTGAAACGTAAACTAGAACCAGTTTTGGACGTGCTGGGACTAAAGGACTCTGTGCATCTGAAGGCTGGTGTCATTTCTTTATCAGACTCGTCGTCGAAAGGTAAAGAGCTGTTTACAAAACGTACCTGGATTTTAGCAGAAGTCGGATGGAAGTGTCACTTTGGTCTCATGCTCACAATAATTTCCTTTAAACCATCTCTCCTCCTATTCTTTTCCCTCTCAATCTAAGCTGGAAACTAATTAAGTTAAAGAGCCCTCAGACTAAATATTTAACATCATATTTGTCTGTTGTGTTACATTAAGTGTGTTGATGCGTGTTAAATTGCAAGAAAGTGAAATCCTGTCAATCAAGTGTAATAATGTTGATTTTAGTTGATTTATTTTAAATAAATGGTAGTGTCTCCTGGCATACCAAACTAAAATCACCGTTTTCTGTCACTTAATGGCTATGGTTATTTATCCATCACAAAGATCACAGAAATATTGAATAAACTGAAAAAGAAAAGAATCCGTGAAACTACTATTCAATCTGAATAAGTAGATTAATTAAGGATAAAGAGGTCAGCTTAATACTGACCCCTGTTAAAATCCATTTAGTTACATCTGGGTGGCACTATATGTGTTTAAAGACACAATATATGGTCTCCCTCATGTTTCCTTCATCTGGTGGCCCGTACTGGTGACGCGCTGCGTCGACCCGCCTACTTGTGTCGTCATTTCCAGGTGCACTTCGGGTGATAAGCAGTTCACACATTCACTGAGAGTTTAAACACTCATTTAAAGCCATCTAAACTGTCTAACAACATAGATTTGTCTCTGACAAGAACGTGGTTCGAGCGCTTATCACGGCCATACTAGAAACTAACTCTAAAAGGTTGTTTTTAGTTTAATTACTGAATAAAGGTCAGTCGTCTCCTGATAACATAAGACTTGAATCCGCCCCCTGTTGGACGTTAATAGATGAGTTCTCTCAACACATCATAAAAGTCAATATTTTTATGGTGACATTACCAGCTTTAAAAAATTGTTCTGTACACAAACAAAATTTCCTGTTTATTTTAAATGAAAAAATTTAGAATAACAGAGGTACAGACAAACAATTGATGCTTGTTTTAAATACTGAAGAGATTTAAAATAACACTCAAAAAGTATTCTTTTATTTGATTTTCAAATTAAATATATAAAAATGATGGAGAACAGAGCATTTCCACATTAAGCTCTTCACATCTCTGAATTTTAAACAGAATTGGTGTGCACAACTGCACACTTTTAGTTAAAAATGGCATTTTTAACGTTTTTCTGTGTAAAATTAATGACTCCAGTTTATTTTAAATGAAAAGTTTAAAATAACAAACGAAAGTACATTTTTCACTCCAAAGAAGCAAAGAAAGCAGACCAGATTTGAACATGTCACAAGACAACAAATTGATAAAAATCACTGATTTTTATTTGAAGGAACATCATTACTGTACTGTTATGCTGAGCGCACGAACACTCGTTTATTTTAAATAAAAAATTGTTTAAAATAACGAACAGAACGTCCTTTTTCACTCCTGATAACTGTCAAATGCAGTACAAAATCAGTTTCACTGAGACTGCAAGACATCTTTTTAAAGGCATGCTCAAGCAGCATCCTGTCACATTTTAGTGAAGTCATTGCATTTAAGTCAGCCCTCTTTTATAAGCGTTTGAGTAAGAAAAAACGGAAATCAGGCTGCTTGGGTTAGTTAGTAACTGTTGTTTGAACGTAAGTTCTATTTTAAAGTTAACACTGCAAGAGTGCATTTAACTTTGACAAAGTTCATTGAGGGTAAAAACCTGAAAAAAGGTACCTATGAATACTTATTACACAGTGAAACGCGTAAACCTCAGCTGATTAGTTTATTTGACTCAGTGCTACATTAAAAGTGAATATTTATTTGCAAACACTAACATGAGAACAATCTTTTGATTTTTTTTTCACACAAAATCAATACAATAATGGACGTTAAACAGGGTGAAACAAGTGAGAGGGTCCGCTCCATCAGGACCCCAAAAAGGCTTAGAACGAGCCGAGGTGGTGACTGCTCAGTTGACAGGTACGTGTGGCAAGAAGCAGGTGAACATCCTCTGATGTTTTACGACAGGCTTCTTAAAGCTCATTTTGGTGATAAATATACACCAGGCATGGAAGAAGATGAAGACTTTAAGTGGTCTTTCTTCTTCCATCTCGTCTTTGAGATAAGACTTCAGCTGCTCACCATGGTTATTCCAAAAAAGCAAACCATGGAAGAAATAAAACAGTGTGCTATAAATGCATTTGAAGCTAACATGCTAATCAAAACACCCTTACAGGTGTCCCCAGGTGAAGCGGTCAAATCCCACTCGCTGGAGCTGGATTCCAGTCCTAAAAAAGGCGAGATTAAACAAGATTTTCAAACTAAAGAACAACTAAAGGTGGGTGTTAGCTCTACAGGACGCCCAAGACCAGGGTGGGCCCGGAAGGGACCCCTGAGACGTGGACCTGCACCTCGGATGACACATTCCGAGACATGCAAAAGGTCGCAAACGTTCCAGAACAAAGGCATCAAACCTCCAAGCTCTGATGAGGTGGTGGATGTAAGTTGGTTGTTTGAAAACTTGAATGATACAGAGGATGACCATACTGGGACAATGAGTGACCTTGTCTTTGACAACTCAGAGCACACAGTTGATGACAAAGACAGCAAACAAACTGCTGATAGTCAACAACATCCTGAAGGTCATGAGGCTGACAGCCAACAAGAGGCTGACAGTAAACAAGAGTACACAGACAGAGGCACACGTGAACAGAAACGTGTGCCAAGACCTGTGAGGTTTCTGTGTAACTTTATACAAAGGGGGGTGGCTAAGAAAGCTTACCTGCCTATCACACTGGAAGGTGTCCTTGAGCGTGAAGCCCTCCTGGATGGCAGTTCTGATATAACCATTATGTCGGCCAAGCTGTTCGAGGAGCTGAGGACCGCCGCTAACGGTGTTGACAGGCAAATACCCTTTGAGAAATGTGCTATTGAGCTACAGGGTCTCGCAGAGACGAGAACAACCTTGACAGCTATAGCTATGGTTCACATGCAGATTGGCGAAATGACACTACGCCACCCGGTGTTTGTGTCTAAACTTGACTCATTCCCATTTTTGGTTGGCCAAGATTTTATAAACCGCTTCAACGCGATTATGGATTATGGTCAACGGAAAATGTGGAGCACAGTGAGAAAACCCCTGCCAATAATAGTGCCTCCTAGTTGTGATACAGACTGCCTAACCGCAGGTACCGCTGAGGACACAAGGGACTCCTCATCCGAGGACGAGAGCCCGGTAAGTGAACCTTCAACTACAGGTGAGACAGAAGAGACTCAACAGTTGGACCAGACTCTGGCCCAACAAGAGAACCTCCTCTGCGAGCTGACACATTCAGCACTCACTGAACACTACCTACCACAGGTAGTGAAAGGTGTTGAGATCCAAGGATCCCACACCGAAGACGCTGTACTGTCCTCTGGGACAGGTAATTCGGCAATCAACCAAGCTTTCGATGAAACCTTGGTTCAAGGGCATCTGAGTCCAGAAAATGACAGTCATCCAAACGCTGACAGTCACTTGGACATCATTGTTGCAGATTACGAGGACCCCTCATCAGATAAAATGGGGGCAAACTCACATTACCTACCACAGGTAGAGAAGGGTGTGGAGATCCAAGGACCCCACACCGAGGTTGCTGTACTGTCCCCTGGGACAGGTAAATCGGCTATCAGCCAAGCTTTCGATGTAACCTTGGTTCAGGAACATTTGTGTCTAGAACTAATCAGAAATGAAATAGTTTTTACAGACTCAAAGAGCCTCTCTTCAGTCAAGAAGTGGGAAGACACACACAACGACAGTGACCCGTCGCAGTCTGTACAATCAGACACACCTGCGACTGCGCCGACGGTTGTGACACACCTGAATTACACGGAAAGAGGTAAACGTAAGAAGATACGTTGGCCAAAACCTAAACGATTCCTGTGTACCGTCTTCTCTCAGCTGCGCGAACAGCTTAAACTAAACGGTGGCATCCTAACTTGTGCCCATGGACGGACGTCCTCACCTGTGCTCGTGGTCCCCCATGACCAAAGGGGGGTGATGTTAGGCCATGCCAAAGACAAAGATTTGAATGTACACCTCAGAAACACTTTTGCTTTCGCCCAGAAAAACCTGGAAAGATCCGCTGAAGGACGTAAGGCGTACTATGACCAGAAGGCCTCTCACAATGAACTCCAAGTGGGAGACAGAGTCTGGTACTATACGTTCGCCCCAGCAACCGGGAAAGGAGGGTCCGAGACCGGAACTCTCGCCCGCAAACTAATGCCCAGGTGGACTGGACCTCATCTGATAACAGACAAAGTGTCCTCAGTCGTCTACGAAATCAAAATCAGCAAAGGCCGCAAAGAGCCAATTGCTAAATGGGTACATCGAAATCAGATCAAACCTTACAAGGCGTTCAATGACTCCACAAAAGACAAAGATCTCACAAACTCACCGACTTCATGGGATAATAAGGTCGTCCAAACACAAGTTAGTAAATAAACTAATCAGGTTTAAACTACCGTATTTCCCACCCTATAAGTCGCATTGTCCAATTTGAACTTAGAAACGCTAAGCCTAAAACCCACAACAAAAAACTAACCTTAACAACCGTTTAAATCCACGAGATTTAATTTGACCTCGGTCATAAAGTTGAGACCTGTTTTTCTTGTGTGTTGCACTTTGGAATCTGACGACAAGAGTGTGTCGAAGCAGTGAAACGTTGTTTCCTTGTTGTTTAGTCATTACTGTTGTCATTAGTTGAGATATTGTTTGGTTCTGAACACTCCCAGCCAAAAAGGTTTTGTATTAACATTGGTTAATGAATGATATGGATTTAACTATGCCAACATGCAGTTCGTTTTGTTAAATCTCAATCGTCGAAGAGTCAATGTAGTTTAAAGCTACTTAAGGTACCATAAACTACACTGGTCTCACAATTTCTAAATTGAACCGATTCGATCGTTTCTATTCTAGATTGTCTATTCATTTTGATGAGTCTCGCCATAGACTTCAAAATTTATTAGGAATACCAAATCCTACGTCGTTCGTCTAAAAGACAACAGACATTTAGATCAAACTATATTTCATTTTTATTTTAGTTTAACCTAAACTAAGTAATGAATGGAGGAATAGTTTGGAATTAGAGGCCTTCGTTACAGAAGCCCTCCAAAATTTCATAGGTACGATCCCTATATCTAATTTTACAGAATTGATCCACCCCTTAATTGGTAATTGTAGCTGATCTAAACCATGATAGCTTACATACCAGGTGCATATAGGTAAGGCTTAATGTAAAATCCCAATCATAAGCCCACCTAAAAAACCACATAATTGCATGACACATAGAACCAGAGTGGCACTGACTGGAAACCAACCAGCCAACAACCTTCGATGTGGGGACCTGCAGCTCCAACGCTTGGTCTTCAACCTCCATCCAAGGGTCGCCTCCTCTGCGTCAATCGAGGGATCCCCTCTACATGCTGATTATGAAAACAATTGTTGCTGATCAATCAACAAAACTAACCGTTGTGGAATTACTGCTGTGGAATTACCGCTGTGGATTATAAGACTTTGTTTTCCAAAGGATCACAGACTTTGTTTTCCAAGAGTTAACAGACTCAGTTTTCCAAGGGATTAAAAGCTTTTCGCAATGGGATTACCTCCGAACAGTATGGAAGTTCCAAAAAACTTTATGGGATTATAATTTTTGATTTTTCTTTTCCACTTGCTGGATTACTTCAAGATCAGAGACAGTTCAAGGTTTCCTTTCGTGTTGGACCTCATCCCCAAGGACTGGCGATGACTTCCAAAAGGGGGGAGATGTAATGGACATGGGCGTGTCCACTTTGATAAACCTGTGTGCTTTTGAACTGTTCCAGAGATGACCTTTACTGACCTCTCAGTAAAGCAAGACATTTACCACAAAATCATTCCATTAGCTGTAATCTGAGAACATAGTCACCAAAAGAGACTATTTCTATCTTTGATTTTAGGCTGATGTGATCAAAAGAATAACTTTTGTCATTTTCATGATGTGTGCTTTTAAGCTGTGTTATTCTGTAAGAGTTAAACGGTGTTCACTGCTGTGTTAAAGGTGAAGTCTCGGGTCAGAGAGACCAGACTGTTTTGTTTAGAAATAAGAAGACAGTTTAATCCGTTGTTTCTCATGAAAAGGGCTCCAGCTGCTCTGTCTTTTCCTAAACAATTTCCCTCTGCTCGGGCTGTAACCTTGGGTCGTGATAACGGCAAGTGAATTGCTCGACTGGTCCACGGACCAATGAAAGAGACACAAGTCTCATCTCTCATCTCATGATCTTTTTAAGTTCTAACTTTTGCTGAACGCTTCAGAGTTTCTGGGAGCTTCAAAAGAGATGTGAACCTTCCCAAAGAGCTGAATGACCACCAGTCACGCGCTAAGGACTCGTCATCCAGCTGGGACTGATAACATGTTGTTATGGGTCCACTTCGAACGAGCGTAAGCTCAAAACTTTGTTTATTCCTTCCTGGAATAAGTTTATCTTGAAGTCAGAGGCCAGGAGCTGACATATTCTCTGATGACCAAGCGGAAACCAGGAGACGTTGAAACGTAAACTAGAACCAGTTTTGGACGTGCTGGGACTAAAGGACTCTGTGCATCTGAAGGCTGGTGTCATTTCTTTATCAGACTCGTCGTCGAAAGGTAAAGAGCTGTTTACAAAACGTACCTGGATTTTAGCAGAAGTCGGATGGAAGTGTCACTTTTGGTATCATGCTCAAGATAATTTCCTTTAAACCATCTCCCATCTTCCTCCTATCTTTTTCTCTCAATCTAAGCTGGAAACTACTTTAAGCTAAAGAGCCCTCAGACTAAATATGTTAACATCCAGTATTGAAGTCTGTTGTGTGAATTTAAATGTTCTGACGTGTTAAATTGAAAGAAAGTGAAATCATATCAATCAAGTGTAATGGTGTTGATTTTAGTTGATTTATTTTAAATAAATGGTAGTGTCGCCTGGCATACCAAACTAAGTCAATGTCCATTGTCACTCTATAGCTCTGTTTATTTATCCATCATAAAGATCACAGAAATATTGGGTAAACTGAAAAAGAAAAGAATCCGTGAAATTACTATTCAATCTGAATAAGTAAGTTAATTAAGGATAAAGAGGTCAGCTTAATACTGACCCCTGTTAAAATCCTTTAGTTACATCTGGGTGGCACTATATGTGTTTAAAGACACAATATATGGTCTCCCTCATGTTTCCTTCAATTGCGTTGAGACCAGCTGACTAGATCCATAATAATAATTAGCGATTCGGAAAATGGACAAGACAGGCTCTGATACACAGGACAAAGAGCAAAAGCAGGAGGAAGGCAAAAGATGAAAGAAAAACATCCGTTTTAGTCGAGGGCAAGTGAGGAAAAAAAAAATGAATTGTGTTTGAGCTCTGACAGGTGGTGCTCCCACATGTTTAAATTAAATCCACAATGCTCAGGGAAACTACATTAGCTTGTACTGTTCGCACATAAACAAACGCCGGTTCTGGTCCATGTCGGAAGTAGCACCTATAATTCATGCAAGGCAGCATGGGGGCTAGGAATAAGGTGGATGTGTGTGGTCTGTTTCTACTCTTGTAGATTTTATTTTAAGATATCAACCAAAAATGCAATTAAAGGACATCACCTTTCATACGCGTTTTAAAGTAAACTTATTTTGTGTCGTAAAATGAAAGTATTTTAGTCATTTAACGATTTATAATTTGGTTAAACCCTGACAGTAGTGAGTTTCTCAGGTGCTATTGGGCTATCTCTCATGATTTGATAGCCCAAGAAATATGTGTTTTGAATGACTCTCAGCTACTACTGCACCAAATATTTGCAGATGATCTTAAAAATTCACTCAAGTATAGACACTGTGACTAGGCCAAAGTCAACTGGCTGTGGCAGCCATCCTGAATCCTCTTGACCCCAAAAGATAAAGAGCTGTAGATGTACATGCATTGATTTATAATTTTTTTATTAAAATCCATCAAGTGACTCGTAAGATATTCCAATATTTAATAATAGCAAATATTTATAAAACAATTTCGTTTGCTCAGTTAGCAGGCGATAAATTGTGGGTTTTCTGTTAACCCGTACAGAACATTTCTGCAGATGCTTTTGATACAGCGAGCCACACAGAAGCTGCAGCTCAACTGCTGGGTTTCTGGTATTTAAGCTCCACTGAAGCCAAACTGATGAAGAACACTGATCTCCAGCATTTCTTTAACACATACTCGGGTAACTGCCTACTCCAAAACTCAGGTCTCACTACCTGCAGACTTGGATCAGTGACACAGAAAGTCATGTGCTTAAATTACAGGTTTAGGTCAAAATAATTTGTTCAGCCATGTGCAAATTACTGTATTACAAAAGGAGATACATTTTTTTATTTTAAAATAACACCGTATATTTTTTTATAGTATGACTGGCACACTTTCAACCAGATCAACATAAATTGAATGTAAAGAAGTGCACATCAGTGCAATCACACATTAGCTTATATCAGTCCCTTCACTCATCACAGGAATACACATCCCAAGTGTCACATTGATTCATTTAACCTGACCAGTGGGGCTTGAACTCACACTGCTGTTTCAGCCCTTTGTTCTCTTTACGAATGCCCCCATCCCTCCATCATTCTACCCATCTATTTCATCTATAACTGATTTATAGTCTTACCTACTACAGTTACAAACATCATTCTTGTTTGCACAGATCCATTCTCAGACTTTACCAATTTACCACTTTACATTTACCAATCAGTCTAACATGCAGGTTTTTGATCTGTGGGAGGAAACTGAAGTAACTGGAGAAAACCCATGCATGCATAGAGACAAGATGCAAACAGCACACACAGAAAGGTGCCAGGAGAGGATTCGAACTGACAACCTTCTTGCTGAGAGAAAACAGCTCAACCAACTGAGCCACCGAGCAGAAAACCAACAAAAAGTGAATTAATGTTCAGTCAAATGGTTTGAAATGATCTGAAATTATGTCACTGTCATTACTAGATCCCACTGCCAGACGCACTGCCAAAGCTGGTCCCGCTGCAGCACGGAGCCGCTACGCCAGTCAGTGGACTCTGAACCGGCCTCACCCTACCAGCTCCTCACACACTCTGACCACTGACTGGAGGCTGCCGACACCACGCGCCACTGGATCTGTAGACAAAGAGAGTGACAGCTACAGCGTCAGCCCCTCTCAGGATACAGGTAGGGCAAAGAAGGATGGCCAAACAAAATCGATTCACTGACTGTTTTTATTATTTTTATTATTATTATTATTATTATTATTATTGTTTTTAAAAATAAAAGTTTTGGCTTCAAGCATTTTGCTTTTGCTAGATCTTTAAAAATCTATGCACTGTACTGACATCAGCAATGATATGACGATAAAGCATAAAAAAAAAAAATCTAAACAATTTTGACAAGACTGGTTCATCCCAAAGATCCAGTCCCCCGCCACAAACAGAGTAATATTGTGTATGCTGTTCAGTGTCAGGGGTGTGATCAGTCTTACATCGGGGAAACTAAACAGCCACTGGCCAAAAGGATGGCCCAGCACAGAAGATCAACATCATCAGGTCAGGACTCTGCAGTCTACACTCATCTCCAGGCCAGAGGTCACTCTTTCAGGGATGAAGATGTTCACATCCTTGATAGAGAGGAACAATGGTTTGAGAGAGGAGTAAAGGAGGCCATCTTTGTGAAAAGAAACCGTCCATCATTAAACCGGGGTGGAGGCCTCCGGGTTCAACTGTCCCCCACTTACAATGCTGTTATTGCTAGTATCACTCAGCCCTCTGTGAATAGCAAACAACCATCAGGGTGCTAACGATCCATCCTTAAGCTACTGGTCCTCCTTAATCATGTGAGCAGCTGGTTTTGGCTGTCAGCAGGAAACTGGTTGACCTACTATACAGTACTACGGGGCTATTTATAAAACTGAGCTGAATACACCACCTCAGACTGAGGAAGTCTTTCGGATGAAAGATGAAACGTTTCTACATTTTTGTTTGTTTGTTTGTTTTCTTTTGTTTTGTTTTTTGAATGTCCAGAGGACCAGACTTAACTTTTTTTAGAATTTTGATTCCAGTTTTTATAAAATTTTCATTCAACCATTGTTTAGTCAGGCTAATCCCATTGAGCCTCAGGGACTCGTTTACAAGAGAGGCCTGAAAAAAAATAATAAAGAAAGAAAGAAACGAAGAATGCACATTTCACCAAGATTCATGAGACAATCATCTTAAAACAGTTCAGATCTGCTGAATTGTGCATTTCAATCCCTTACTTTTAAATGGCTTCTGCTTTCTAATTTTGGAGGAAGACTTCATTTCTGACTGAGTTAGAGAGCTCACGGCTAATATCAGTAGAGCCAACATGAAAGTTAATTACTACTATCAAAAACAACTATTAATACAACACCCATATAAAAATCACAGTGGTTTATGCAAATGCTACTTTTAAAGCAGATGCTGCTGTTAAATTTACAATACAGTACACAGCTCAGTGGTTAGCACTGTTGCCTCACAGCAAGAAGGTCCTGGGTTCAATTCCCGGTTGGACCTGGGGTCTTTCTGTGTGAAGTTTGCATGTTCTTCTTGTGCTTGGGTGGGTTTTCTCCGGGTACTCTGGTTTCTTCCCACAGACCAAAAACAGGCTGCCTTCAGACCTCCCTTGCAAAAGAGATCTGTAATCTCAATGGGATTTATCTGGTTAAATAAATGTTAATAAATAAATAAATAAATAAGAATACTACGGTGCGTGTAATATCAAGAACTACTAGCAGGAGCGGCTAGCTGTAGCACTGTCAGTGCAGTCTGGGATACTTAAAGCATGAATCTCAAATTTTTGCCATTAAAGAATGTGCAATAAGAAATTTACTGTATTGTAAAGGTTTATAAAATTGTGTTTTCGTGAGTTGTTAAAACTTTTAGGATAAAAGAAAAGTTTGGTAAGCTCAATCATCCAGGTGGATGACAACAAAAAAGGTTAACTCATATCTGGACCAGTTTCTTTAAACGAGAAACATTTCATCTCCCATCCAGAAGACTTCCTCAGTCGTACGTGTCAAACGCAAAGCCTGGGGGCCAAATATGGCCCTTGTTAAGATCTAATCTGGCCCCTAAGATGATATTTTAAAGGTAAAATATTTTTATTGCTTTTCATTTTACATCAGAACTGAGCCTACTTTAATTAAGACTTCTCATGACAGTCACGCAACTTTGAAGCCAAGAAGAACTAGCTTGAATTTTTCCATAATCTTTGATTTTGATGCAGTAAAAGTGACAAAGTATGTCAAATGAGACAACAAAACTCTTGTTGTGTGAAACTGCAACCAAGAAAATGATGTCAGGGATCTGACTGGAGGTCACATTGACTGACGTTGGTCCTCGGTTTGAAATAAGATTTTAATTTTGGCCCCCTTTTTGTAACTGAGTTTGACACCTCTGGATCCCATAGGTAGCCTTCACTGCTATGCTTAAAGCACAGGCTGTTCCTGTGAGTAGCAAGTTGTCCATCTGGCCTAAAACATTTGCTTGTTGTACATGATGATTGATTGTTTTGTATGTGTTAAAGCCTACTTTAGCGTTTTAGCTTGAAACACAGCAGTGAAGGCTACCTATGGGACAGATCTGGTTGGCAGGTCTTTCGGATGGGAGATGAAACGTTTCTCATTGATAGAAACCGGTCCAGATGACATGATTTAACCTTTTGTTGTTGTCGTTTTTAGAATTAATTAAAGTTGGCAGAAATCTACTTTGGTTTGGGCGCTGTTAGTC
>JBBPBX010049358.1:0-11876 GCA_038048925.1 Garcialebias charrua
ATATATACAGTACATATATAGATATGAACATATATTCTCTTTTTGATTTCATGTTTTCTCAGGAAAACATTACATGTGTAGTTTGCTGAATCCTATCCATCTGTTTAACACACGCACGCACACGCACATACACGCAGCACAACAACTGACAATTATCTTAATGCCCAGATGTTTAATTGTGGATTTCTAATTCCCAAAGCTCCGAGTCGCTTCCAGCAGAGACTCAGCTGCCAGAGACGGACTGTGTGTGTGTGTGTTTCAGTCTGTGTGTGTGTGTGTTTCAGTCTGTGTGTTTTACTGTCTGTGTGTGTGTGTGTGTGTGTGTGTGAAGCTTCCTGTGGCTCTGTCGGGCTCCAACTCTCGTCTCCTGAGTTTTATTTGAATTTGAACAAATCAGTCGGACGTCTCGTCCGTCAGTTTGGAGACGAAAGGTTAAAGGACACAGTGAGGACATTGAGGGACACAGTGAGGACATTGAGGGACACAGTGAGGACATTGAGGGACACAGTGAGGACAGTAAAAAGACAATGAAGGACATGTGAGTTTAAAATAAATGTGATTAGTCTGCAGCTGGTGTATGCACATGTCGCTACTATTTTATCTCTCTCTGGAGACGACTTGACTATCCTGACGACGGGGTCCTCCCCTGGCGCCTGAATCCCCCCCCCCCTTTTTAATTTTTTTTAATTTTTTTATTATATTTTTATTATTGTCATTATTATTATTATTATTAATTATTTATTTATTTATTATTATTATTATTATTATTATTATTATTATTGTCTCTTTTTATTCGTTTTTTGATGTTCAATTAAACGGACAGTACATTGTTAAAATTGTATTTTTCACATACTTTCTGTAAAGTACTTCACAAAAATCTAAAATAAACTTGAAAAAAAAAGTGATTAATTGGTTTTGAATCTGTCTGTTTTTGAATTGTAATCATTTCAGTTGAATCAGACTAATTCAATCGACGTTAATCAGTTGAATTGATATTCTTGTAATCATCTTGTAATCATCTTGTAATCATCTTGTAATCATCTTGTAATCATCTTGTAATCATCTTGTAATCTTCCTGAATGGTCTGGAGCTGCACTTGAAGCAGAATCTGACCCTAACATTGAACTTCTATTGAAATAAATAGACTATACGCCACGGGGGGTCGTGACGTACTTCCGGTAAAATGCAACCCACATCCGCCACTTCCGGTTCCCATCCACCGCCGTTGTTGTTAGCGTTAGCTCCTAGTAGCAGACCATGACAACGAGCCGAAACGGGAAGCGGCTGCGCGCTACCGGCACTACACGTGAGTTCCGTTGTGTCCGCCCACCGGTGGGTACGGCTGTTCCGAGGGGGGGGTTTGGCGAAGATTTATTGCAGCTATCCGTAGGGGGAACGTCACCATAATTTTATATAGATTTAAATGTGTATAGAGTTGTTATTGGTGTGCATGCAGATGTTTTATTAATTGTATTTAGTCATTTATGTTCGTGTCTTTCCCGCTAACCGGAAGTGCGCCGTCTGGGTAATGACTGCGGAGGTGCTGGGACGGATGTCCGTGGCATATAGTCTATTGGAGGCTTTTCAAATACTAAATGTTTTATTTTATTTTAATACAAGTCATGATCGATTTGTATCAACTTTATTAGAATTATTTGTCTTGAATTGGAGTATGAGGTAGTTTTTGAAATAAATTAATACGATTTGAACAGAACTGAATCTAACCCTGATTTCTAAGGACGAACGATATTGGATTTTTGGCCGATATGTTAAAACTTATTTGGTCGATAACCAATACCAATATTTTCCCCTCGACCTACTGACAGAGTCCAGAGTTAACTTTTTCAGAAGATCTGCCTGGATGATTGAGCAGCATCAGGATGTGACAGACACTACAGAACCTTCTCTGCTGTGGAATTAAAATACAGGTAGTCCTCGACTTACGATGTTTCAGACTTACGAACACATCTAATAATTTTTTTTAAAATAATAACAAATAAATAAATGTTTAGTACTGTACAGTCACCAAGCACTTAGCCTATCCTAACACAGTTAAAAGTCCACTGACATGATTTTTTTACTATTCATAAAATTGCTCAAAATATATATATTTTATAATTTAAATATGTTCGTTTTTGCAAACAAAATGATAAATCACTTTAATTTTGCTTTAAAAGTGATTTTGAACTTCAAGCCGTGTTTAATCATGGGAAATCCGATTACACGCGAACGCACCATCTGTGACGTAGTGAGAGGCAGAGGGCTCTGGTCTCTTTAATAGCGGACAATTTAAAACCAGATGAATTTATCAATCTATGTGAAGATTTGAGCTATTTGTCTTCATTTTGGGAAGCAGAAAATAGTTTGGGTGATGGAACAAGAAACAACAGGATCTAATTTAGGTCTGATGCTGTATCAGACTTACCTTCATGTGGAGCTGCTCACACCCGCGCACTGTGACAAGCCCAGAGCTCTGCCTCTCACTACGTCACAGATGGTGCGTTCGTGTGTAATTGGATTTCCCATGATTAAACACGGCTTGAAGTTCAAAATCACTTTTAAAGCAAAATTAAAGTGATTTATCATTTTGTTTGCAAAAACGAACATATTTAAATGATAAAATATATATATTTTGAGCAATTTTATGAAAATTAAAAAATCATGTCAGTGGGGCTTTAAGGAGTGAGTTGAATTGTCTCCCTCCTCCCCAGCAGGCTCCATTCACATAAAGGGAGCTACTTTCACTTTATGTGAAAGGGAGACAATTCAACTCACTCCTTCATCTTTAAAAACTGTGTTAGGATAGGCTAAGTGCTTGGTGACTGTACAGTACTGTACATGTATTCATTTATTATTTTTTTATTTTAAATAAGTAAATGTACAGTACTGAAAATTATTATTATTTTTTTGGTATGTGATCCAACTTACGTCATTTTCGACTTACGAATGGCCCGTAGGTACGGAACTCGTTCGTAAGTTGGGGACTACCTGCATTAAATTAATGGGTCTTTGTCAGTTTGACCTGCTACTAAATGCAGATGCTGAAGATGATGCAACACTACAACTTGGATTATGTTTGATGTCAAATGTATTCATGACATTTACTCTGACACAGCGACAACACTCGAACAGTGCAAGTCTGTAAATTCTCACAAATCTAAACTCAACCTGTTCACAAGCGACAAATGAAAAGTGCATTAATAGTTATACTTGATAGTTTTTTTTAATTAAAACTGAAGTTAAAACACAACTCTTTTATATCGTTGAGTTTTTTGTTGTTGATGGAATGGCAGATATTTAACTTTATTGCCAATATCGTCTGATGCAATACCATATCGATAATATCGTGCATCCCTACTGATTTCCTAAAACTGACTCAAGTTTGAACTCAACTTTATTGAACCGGACTCCAACTGAACCCATTTATGAATTAAAACAACAAAAAAACAACTAAGATTAATTTAAAATGGTTTCAGATCATTTTACTCAACGTTTTAAATGTTTGTTTGTGTTACAGTTTGAATAAAGTTATTTTGAATTTGAACATCAACTCCTCCGGCTTCATGGAAACATGTCGCCGGGCTGCAGTCGTTGCGTTCCTCCAGCCGGTCATCGCTGCCTGGACTCCCAAACCTATAATTGATTAATTAATTAATTGATGGATGGAAGGCAGAGAGACAGGCAGAGAGAGAGAGACAGGCAGAGAGAGAGAGAGGCAGAGAGACAGGCAGAGAGACAGACAGAGAGACAGAGAGACAGAGACAGAGAGACAGACAGACAGCAGTATAGATTTTTAATGGAGGGCTTTTATTTTCTAACAGCCTTCCTGCGTTTGGTTCAACAAGGACAAAGATGGAGCCACGCCCATTTTCCCATCATGCCTCAGGTTTGAAGTGTCTGACAGGAAGACAAACTTTATCGTGCACCTGAACATGACATGGAAACACGAGCGAACGTTTCAGTTCGATTCTTTGTCAGATTCTTTAGTCACGTTTGTCTCTGATGGAATAAAACTGGTTTTTGTGAATAAAAGATAAAATATGAGCTGGAAATCATTTTCTTAATTAAAAGAAAGCAGCTGTTCAACAACAAACTAAAAACAACAGTGTCCTTGAAGGCATCACCACAGTTTGAACAGACTCCCTGATGGTCCATTCAAGGACCCTCAAAGATCTGAAACAACAGGAGTAACAGAATTGTTATATTTTGAGAACTTCTGTGGATCATGGCCGTTCTTCAACACATTAAGGACGTCTGAGCTGCTTGAACGCACCACCAGGTCTGAGCTGCTTGAACGCACCACCAGGTCTGAGCTGCTTGAACGCACCACCAGGAAGAGCTCTGGATAAATCTGACATTTCCCAACAGACGTCGGTTTGATTCAATCGACTCGTCTGTAAGAATATAGGCACAAATATTAGCCGTTAGTGTAAATAAACACTTACGGGGTCAGTTTACTGACTTACCTATATTTTAGAGAAGTTGGAGCAGACTTGATCTGACCCAAATTCATTCGCGAGTTCACCCTTTTTCCGGTATTAAATTGCTTTAAAGTGATTAGACAAAATGTAATTTCACACCTTACTTCAACTTATGTTGGTCCACCAGAAAATAGACCTTTTATTGAAACAATCATAAAAGTACATTAAACATTTGTATCTGTAGAGATATAGGACCCTCATGTCCGTATTGGAGTTAAACCTCTTCACATCTCTCTGAAACTCTCAGTGTTACACCTTCTTGAAGCTCTCAAGGAGACAAGTGGACACCATTTTTGTTACAATTATTTTGAATTAATGGACACCAATTAATCAGATTGAACTTTCTTTTTAATGTGTGTTAATTCAGAATTGATCAACAGTATATTTTTGTCATTTTTAATGATGATCTGTTACTTTCATGAGTTTTGACCTTCTGCTGGTTTTATTTCTGCCGAACGAGCAGACTCTGTTTCTAAGGCATGAGTCAGGGTAAAAGCTGTTCACTTCCTTTTCTGTTTTGTCTTCGAGCTAGACAAAACTCCATCTCACGGGCCAGTCCATCTGGCCGATTCTGTAAACAGTTTTCCTGTTGTCCTTCAGAGACCTTCTGCCTATGAGATGAAAAATCCATCTCTTATTTTGTTAAACCAGCCAATAGTTATTGAGGAGGTGGGGAGACCCCGCCTCCCATATAAAGATCCACTTCCGTTTTAAACTTTAGTGTCGGAGGGAAGAACTTCCTAAGAACTGGTTTCTCCTTTGGAAAAAGCTGGAAACGTTCTGGTCATTGTGTCAATTAGACCCACGTCTCAGCTGGAGTCACAGTAAAGCCTACTGTGTCTCAAAACACTCATTTCTGGAAGAATTTGTTTTCTGAAGTTTTATTTTGAAAATCAGTCAGTGCGCTTGGGCCTGTTCCTGCCGGTGTCAGGCGTACTCCCGCTCGTCTGAATCAGCCATACACGCACGAAGTCGACTGGACGTGAGCTGGACCACACAGTCCGTTAGTGTCCACAAACTTCTCAGCCCTCATCTCCAGGGGACGTATCGTCACCAGGTAAAGAGGCTTGATTGTATGCTGCACGTGTCGGAAGTACAGCTGGACCTGTTTGGGAGAAGGTGCCACCCTGTAGCTTCAAAATAATTAACTTCGGTTAACTTAGCTTTCACTTATCTTCTTCCTCCTAGTTCTTCTTTTTCATAAGCCATTAATCTGTCAAGTAAATGTGCCAACAGAAAAGTTCCTAACTGTCTGTTTGATTTTAATTTGAATTCTTGTCAACGTAGTTTAGTAGATCAGAGCTAATATCGATACAAATGTTTAATGTACTTTTATGATAATTTCAATAAAAGGTCTATTTTCTGGTGGACCAACATAAATTGAAGTCTCTCGTGAAATTACATTTTTGGCTAATCACTTTAAAGCAATTTAATACCGGAAAAAGGTTGAACTCGCGAATTGGTGAAAGGTTTGTGCAGATAAGACCTGCATGGACCTTTCATCCAAAATATAGGTAAGTCAGTAAACTGACTAATAACTCCTATATTATTACATATCGATATTAGCTCTGATTTACTAACTACTGTAGGCAAAAATTCAAATTAAACAAACAGACAAGTTAGGTTTAACTTTCCTGTTGGCACATTTACTTAACAGATTAATGGCTTAAGAAAAATAAGAATAAGGAGGAAGAAAATAGGATGAATGAAAGCTAAGTTTAACGGAAGTTAATTATTTTGAAACGACAGGGTGACACTTTCCAGAACAGGTCCAGCTAGACTTCTCACCCGTGCAGCATACAATCAACGCCTCGTTACCTGGTGAAGATACTTCTCTGGAGATAAGAGCAACGAAGTTTTGTGGACACCAACGGACTGTGTTGTCCAGTTTGACGTCCAGTTGACTTCCGCGCGTGTATGGCTGACAGACGAGCAGAAGTGTGCTTTTTCCGGCAGGAACAGAGCCAGCTCCTGGCTGAGTTTCAAAATAAAACTTTCCAGAAAACAAATTCTTTCAGAAATGAGTGAATGAGTCACAGCACGGCTTTACTGTGACTCTGCTGAGAACGTAGGTCTAGTTGACATATGACCACAACGTTTCCAGCTTTTCCAGAGGAGGAAAACCCGTGTTGAGAAAGTTCTCCCCTTCGACACCGAAGAAAGTACAGGAAGTGTCCCTTTAAGAAGGGGGTGTGACTTAGTCACATACTTCCTGCTGATTGGTTGTCTTACCACTAGAGAGGGTGTGACTTTGCAAGTCAGTGAGTTTGAGTGACAGATAGGGTAGACAGTAAATAGAGAAACATGCGTCAGAAGATGCAGGTGCATGTGAACAAGCCATGTAATTTGTTTTGAGAACAGATTCATTGTTTTTAGAAAGGACGGGAGACAGAAAGCAAGTTATGTCTAGAACTTTTCCTTCGTTCCAAAAACACTTCAAACAAATACGAACGGATTGTTCAGTCAACTTTAGACAGTTATTCTGCATAGAGCAGACAGTTTAAAGCAAGATCATTCTGAGATGTTCTCTTAACTTTGGCATATTTAAAATATACCAGCTTAGTAAATCATCATTAAATGACAAAAATATACTGTTGATCAATTTTGAATTAACACACATTAAAGAGAAAATTATTTCTGATTGATTGGTGTCCATTAATTCAAAATAATTATAACAAAATAGTGTCCACTTGTCTCCTTGAGAGCTTCAAGAAAGTGTAACACTCAGAGTTTCAGAGAGATGTGAAGAGGTTTAACTCCAATACGGACATGAGAGTGCTATATCTCTACACGTCTAAACGAGAAGTTAAATATTATTAGTTCTAGTTTTACTCTGATGGATTTGAACCCATTCTTGGTTGGTCATTTTGTAACAACGACCATTACACCTGGTGGTGGTTGGGTTAAATGCAGAGACCAATTTCGTCTGTCAAGTATGGGAAACATACACAGATGACAAAAATGTGCAATTTATTTATTTTATTTTATTTAAATGAGCTAAAACTTAACCATGAGAGGCAGGTGATCATGCAGCTGTGTTAATTTGTCTGTTAGCAAAATATTTCATGAACCACGGATGGATTTTAACAAAACTTCTACAAGTACATTTACAACAGATTAACTTCAAGCCAAGATGGCCACTGCACCTAAACAAACCTAGAGAACACACTAACGGCTACACATCAGTCAACTTCATAAACGTTGAGCTAAGGTTTGTGTGGTAGTAGCTGAGAGTCACCCCTAACAGATGCATGAAGCGCTAACGAATCACACAACAGTTTAAAACTTTAGCTTCAGAACGGCGGGCGATATGCATTCCTCTAATGAACAATACTGTACTTGTTTGTTTAGAGTTTTGATTGTGAAATTAAAGAGCTGGACTCATTTTAAATCGACTTTTAAAGTTTAAGTTCAGAATATCTGAACCCAAAAAAATAATAAAAATCACACATTTTCAGATTGTTTTGTAAACATCAAACTTTGAGTTTGTATTCCAAAACATTCAGAAAGTCAATCTTTTTTCAATTATGGATATTTTTGTTCAAATAAAAACAACCGTCATCTTTGTACAATTAAATATTCATTCATTCATTCAACCTTTATTTATACAGGCTAGCCTCGTTGAGTCACAGGGACTCATTTGGCAGCACGGTGGCACAACTGGTAGAGCTGCTGCCTCTCAGCGAGAAGGTTGCCGGTTCAAATCCCGGTCCGGGGCCTTTCTGGGTGGAGTTTGCATGTTCTCCCCGTGCATGCGTGGGTTTCCTCCGGGTACTCCGGTTTCCTCCCACAGACCAAAAAACATGCTTGTTAGGCTGATTGGTGACTCTAAATTGACCCTAGGTGTGAGTGAGAGAGTGGATGGTTGTTTGGTGTGAGTGAGACAGGTCCCTCTAAAGAGCTAGCCTGTATAAATAAAGGTTGAATGAATGAATGAATGAATTTACAAGAGGGACCTGTTTCATTCACACCCAGGGTCAATTTAGAGTCACCAATCAACCTAACATGCATGTTTTTGGACTGTGGGAGGAAACCGGAGCATCCGGAGAAAACCCACGCATGCACAGAGAGAACATGCAAACTCCACCCAGAAAGGCCCCCGGACCGGGATTTGAACCAGGGACCTGCTCGCTGAGAGGCAGCAGCTCTACCAGTTGTGCCACCGTGCTGCCCAAAAAAAGATGTGTCAGAAGTGGGATATCTGGTAACTCATTTCAAGCTAGCCGAGAACAGAGCCTTGTGGTACTCCTCCAGGGTAGTTTCTAATCCCATCAACATAAACACAATGTTTACTGAATGACAGATCATTCAAAGATTAGCTTCTTCAGATAAATCATTAATTCCCTGATTACGTCCACTTTACACGTGAAAGCAAACGATGAAAAAAAAACTTCCTTATTATCGAGTTACAAGTTTGTTTAATCTCATTTTCAAACCACATGGTTGAGCACCAGTTTGCTTTTGTTTTGGAACAAACACTATCCTAATAAAACCAACTGAAATTATGAAGAATAAGAAAAGAGGAGGAGAACGAAGGAGGCGCCGAGGAGCTGTCGTCTGTAATCCTGCTGATCGGTGGGATGGGCGTCCATTTTAAACGAGAGTCGTAATAACAGAGAGACGAAGGAGAGAAAGACGGGAGTTTCTGGGTCAAGAGACGACACACACACACACACACACACACACACTCATCATGCAGCTGTAAACAGGACGGACACGTCTGCCTCGGCGACGCGACGTTTCACTAACTCTGTAAATCACAATATTTCATCTCATATTAGCAGAATATTTGCAATTTCCAATTGTCCTCTTCAATTATTGTTGCCCACCAGAAACAAACAGAAATAAAAAACTGTTTGCTGGGAAGAAAACCAGCAGGATGAAACCAAGAAGTCTAATTTGAGATTTTATCACAACACAAAAACACAAACTTCAGAGAAAATGAGGTTTTGTGTCAAAATCACAATGAAACTCACAACAAGTGACACACTAGATATCAGTTTAATTAAAAAAAACCCAGCTGTTCAACATGTCCTTGAATGCACCACCAGACAGCTTTTTAAAAAGACACCCTGGTGGTGCATTCAAGGCCCCTCAAAGATCTGAAAGATGAAAGCTGACCACATCATTATTTTACGAACGCAACACCATCAACATTTTTAATCATGTTTGTGTTTTTTTTCTTCAAAACATTTAAATCTAGAAGTTCAGCAACAAATGTTTAATTTTATTATTTTGAAAAGAACTGAGTCGCCGCCTTCACTCCAACAGGATTTAAAAAAAGTTTTAATCAATGGAAAATCAGAAACTTTAGCAACTAGACCAGGTCGGTTCCAGACTCAACCGAATTAAAAATCCTTGCACTGTTTGTGTTAACCAGAGGCATAAACACAAACTTCTTTTTTTTTTCTCCAATAAAACAGGAAATGAAAATGCAGTTTGGATTATTCATTTTTAATTTTATTTATGAGTCAAAAAATGCTGCTTGACTTTGAAATGAAAAAGCATTTCTGCTAATCCACGGCGGCCGTGGTGTAGTGGTAATGGCAGTCGTCTCCCGATCGGAAAGTTGGCGGTTCGACTCCCGGGACCCGCACCATGTGTCGTTGTGTCCTTGGGCAAGACACTTAACCCTGAGTTGCTCCCGGTAGGACTGGAAAGCACCTTGCATGGTAGTCTGCCGCCACCGGTTTATGAATGTGTGTAGCATTCAATATATGTGTAGCACTTTGAGATTCTCAGTAATGAAAAGTGCGTTATAAATTGAATTAATTATTATTATTATTATAATCCATTAGTTTTAAATATGTGACATAACCGCTTCCATAGATCCGAATGTTGTGACTCATCTAACTTCAGTTTCTTTGGCTGATCTCAGCATCTTTAGCTGATCTCAGCATCTTTAGCTGATCTCAGCATCTTTAGCTGATCTCAGCATCTTTAGCTGATCTCAGCATCTTTAGCTGATCTCAGCATCTTTAGCTGATCTCAGCGTCGTGACTCATCTGACTTCAGTTTCTTTAGCTGATCTCAGCATCTTTAGCTGATCTCAGCGTCATGACTCATCTAACGTCAGTTTCTTTAGCTGATCCCCCCCTTCTGTTGTCCTTTAAACAGAGTGATGATGTTTGTGTTTTCTCTGCACGGCCACGTTGGATTATAATAATATAATAATAATAATAATCATTTTATTTAAAAGCGCCTTTCAGGACACCCAAGGACACTTAACAAACACAGTTCAAACATCAGCAGTAACAAATTGAAATATGAAATACATAAAGAATATAAAATACAAAATAATAAAAATACATTTAGTAAAGTTAATGATAAGCTAGTCTAAAGAGATGTGTTTTCAGGGCTGTCTTGAACAGAGAAAGGGAGGTGGTGTTTCGAAGGTCTGGCGGTAGAGCGTTCCAGAGGTGAGGGGCAGAGCAGGTGAAGGCCCTGCTCCCCATGGTGGAGAGGCGGGCAGAGGGTACATGGAGATGTAGTGAAGAGGAGGATCTGAGAGAGCGTGATGGGATGGAGATTTGTAGGAGGTCAGATAGATAAGGAGGGGCAAGGTTGTGGATAGATTTGAACGTGAGGAGTAGAATTTTGAAGATGATGCGTGATTTAACCGGGAGCCAGTGGAGCTGCTGCAGGACAGGAGTGATGTGGTTATAGTAGGAGGAGCCAGTGGAGCTGCTGCAGGACAGGAGTGATGTGGTTATAGTAGGAGGTTTGAGTGATGACACGGGCAGCTGAGTTCTGGACCATCTGTAACTTGTGGAGAGATTTGTTGGGGAGGCCGTAGAGAAGGGAGTTGCAGTAATCGATACGATAATGGATTAAATAGTTACTGACGTTTATCTCATTATCTTCATAAACAAGAGGCTGCGCCCGTCATCACCTCTTTCCTCGTCAATACTCACAACTCGAGGTTTGAGTTCAGAGATAATAATTAAAACCTACCTACCATGTGATACTTTTTTTTAATACCAACGCTGTGACCCTCATGGTACTTTCCTTTTTTCACACCTTTGACCTTCATCCCGACACGGATGAGAGAGGCCGCGCTGAAGAACATGTCATGTGTTCTGAATAAGCAGCAGCTTTACACACTCACCCCATCTTCAGGATGACTGTGCATACATAGTCACGCTGTATTGGTGAAAACTGGTGCAATGTTAATAAAAGCTCTTTGAATCTTTTGAATCTTTGAATCTTAAAATGACAATATTTCCATATTTTAGCACTGTTTGTGCACACGAGGTGTTTGACTAAGTAAAAAATAACGACGATGGTTTAAACTCAATATGATCAAACAAAACTTACTAAGTCTTTATTTATGTGACCACATGTTCAGATAATGTTCCTCCAGCCGCTCATCCCAACACAGAACAACATAATCTG
>JBBPBX010049359.1:0-25388 GCA_038048925.1 Garcialebias charrua
TTTCAAAGTTCATTTAGCTGTGGTGGCCATCTTGGACTGGGTTGACTCCAAAAGTTAATCAACAGTGGATGCACAGTGAATAATTACTTTCCGACAGGGTCATTAAAACCCATCTGGTGGTTAGTGAGATATTTTGCTAACAGACAAAATATGAGTGAACTTCAGTAGGAAGTACTGTAAAGTTAAAAACAGCTCGTGCATTCAGTTTGTTTTTGCAGTAGGAAGTCAAGTTAAAAACAGAGCTCGTGCATTCATTTTGTTTTTGGAATACAATTTGGGAGTCAGTCTCAGCTACTACCACACCAAACTTCAGCTCAGTATCTTTCAAACTGACTGACTTACAGTCATTTATTTTTGCTAAATTAGTTTATCTTGGGCAGCCATATTGAATTGGATTGATTTCAAAAGGTAATCAGTTGTAGACATCCATCCATTGATTACTTTGAGTTTCATTCATTCAACCTTTATTTATACAGGCTAGCCTCAATTCAAATGTAGCCTCATTCAAATGTACCCAATGGATCACGAGATATTTTGCTAATCCAGCAGATAAACAAACACACGTGGGCCTTTCATCTTCACTGCCAGGCCTGACATAATGCACGAAAACCCAGATCAAATACTTTGTAGTGTGATTATGTCCAGATTTCCAAGCGCCTCTGCCTCTTCCCTGGAGAGCAGAATGCAACCTGACACTGCTCATGAGCCGCAGGGTGCACAAGGTTGCAGGGTGACGATCAGGGATGTGTCCAACTCCCAGCCAGTCACTCAATAAGTGTCCTATTGTCTGCTGCTCCATTGTGCCCATGTCACATGTGGGATAAACAAAGAGACAGAGGTAGGCTGCCCTGTGGGCCAGAGGTCTAGCATTACACAGATGGCCTGGATGCATAGAAATGAAGAGAAGCTCTCAGGGCTGAATGGGTGGAGATATTTTAACAAAAACCTTACATTTTGCATCAGTATGCATATATAAGTTATTAAACCTTTGACACAACAGCTCAAACCATGTGAAGTTGGGTTTTGTAGATAGGTTATGAACATTTAATTTTTTACCTGTTTTATATAGCTCTTTAAACAACCTCAGTGTGGACAGTTTGATTCTCATAGGACTGAGTAGCTAAAGGCAAGTCCGAGCTAATTGAGGCGGCTTGTTGCTCTTTTAAAACGACTCCAGTTCAATTGAATTCGATCCAACTACAATTTTTTTAACACTTAAGTTCCAATCAATTTGGCTTTACATTATTATTATAGAAATGTCTATGCATATTTGCAAGAAACTACAGTATAGCAGCAACCTGGTGCACTTCCTACAAGAATATCCTAATAGGTTTTCTAGAGTTTTAAGATGGCTGCAACCAACTTTGCTCTTGGCTCCACTTGGACGAGCCATTAGCTCATTAGTCTAGTCAGAATTAGGCCTTACCCATAAACATATTATCTAAAAGTATCAGTTTTTCTTGTATTTTCTAAAAATATTCTTGTAAATACTGCACCATTTCTATAAATGCCTTTGTCCAAATAGAAACACCAAAAACATCAAAGTCAAAGTCAACTTTATTGTCAGAACTGCAATATGTACAGGACATACACAGGATTGAAATTGCGTTTCTCTCAGTCCCTCGGTGCAACAGTAACCATTTAAACACTAAAACACTAAAACATTTAATAAACATAAGCATAAAATAGTAAAAGTGTAACACTGTCCTGAGTTTTTGCATAGTAGTATAAAAAGTATAAAAAGTATATCTATAAAATAAACTGAAGGTTCTAGCATTGACATTTGCAAAGAGTGGCAAAGCAGCATATGAGTTAATGTACACAGTATATGTATGAGGTAGTTGATGTTGGTATAGAGGCAAAGTGGCATATGCAGTAAGGCACATTGGGCATCCTTAAATAAGGCTAGTCAGAGAATACTGTATATGTATCAGCAGTAGTGTAGATATAAAAGTAGTGTAAATGTAAACAGTAGTAATAAATGTAAACAGTAGTAATAAATGTAAACAGTATTATAAATGTAAACAGTAGTATGACTATAGGCAGTAATGTAATACAAACATTAGTGCAAATATGAGAAGTAGTGCAAACTGAATGAGCACATGACCGAGAGTTTAGTGAATAACCCGTTTGATGACACAGAGTCCAGTGTTAAAATCTTTGTGTTTTGTGGTAATGTGTGAGAAAGTTTTTTGTGTTAAGGCAGTTCAAATCACATAGCATTGTAGTAACTATGCCAGGCCTGTGTATGGTGCTGTAACACCGCCATGAACATACACTAAAAAAAGGAAACGAAGTGGAGTGTATGATAATCGTCATCGTTATCTTCAAACATTTTTTTTTTTCAGTTTGCACAAAAAACAAGAGCAGTTTCAAGATTTTTTCACCATTGAACCTGTTAATTTTTTTAAAAGAAAACATTATGTAATTTCTATGTGGACACAAGGCCAGAATTATTACAAGAAATTTGCGTCACCACAAAAAAACTAATGGCTCTTTGGATTCAGTTCCTCCTAAATGAGACTGTTCAAGAGCCATCTGCAACAGGTAAGCTGTTATTTGTTCAGATCTTTTCCGCACGACTCAAATTCCCCTGCTCTGAACTATCCCTTTAATGCCCTTGCAGTCAGAGGTGTCATAGCGAGGATAACTATCGTTGTAGATGCCGTGCATACCGGCCAAAGTTAATGTGTGACAGAACGTACCGGATTGTGGGAGAACAGTTGTTTAAATTACAGACAGGCTTTTGCAGTCAGATTGACAAATCAGATCACAACTCGGAGGGAAGAAAAACATAATCCGGTTGCATGTTTCTGAGGAAATAACCTCTTGATCCCGATTAATCATGCGATAAATACATTTTCTCAGTGCGAGGTGATCTCACAGAACAACTGGGGAGTGTGCACGAGCATGTTCCTGCTCTCTTGTTCCAGTCTACGTGTACTTACAAGTACAGAGGGTTGACGTTAAACCAAAGCCCTACAGAACGCACAGCCTGCTAAACACTGGACTTTTCACCAGTCTCCCATCAGCCAAAGCTTTAAACCACACGAGGTTATGTAGTAGACCCTTGTGTGCTCAAAGAGGAGGAGCAGCTTTTTCTCTTTTTTTTTCCCAGTGTTGGGTTACTCCCTAGAGATGTATCTGTGTTCTTTGTTGGAGGTGTGAACTGTATACACTCTGGGACAATAAAGTACGGCAGGTGTGGTGCGTATGAGGAATCAAAACAAGCTGGCCTGATGTGTGTATGATAAATGACTCATACCGAAATGTCCCTGTGCACGTCTTCTGACCTCTTAGGCCCTATATGTCAAACTTGAGGTCCGCGGGCCAAATCGGGCCCTTGTGAGCATCTTATCTGGCCCTCCAGGATGATATTTTAAATGTAAATTTGTTTAATTGTTTCTCAATTTGCTTTAAAAAAAAACTGAGCATACTTCATTTGGTGCATGTTTCTTGTAACAGTTGGCTACCTTTGAAGCGAGATAAAAGTTGGATTTTTTAGTTGTCGTTGATTTTGACGTTAAAGAGCAACAAAGAAAGTCAAATGGCGTTGTGTTGCTTTATGTGTTGCCTGTTTTGAGGTTTGTACAGCACTTTGGTTGGCCTTGTTGCTGTTTTAAGTGCTCTATAAATAAAATGGTATGATATGTTATGGTAAATGGGACCAATTCAACTCCGGTTGATGATCCTGTTAACAAGAAAAGGCGTCAGGTTTCTGACTCAAGTGAATGCATTGACTGAAATTGGCCCTTGGTGTGGACCGTTGTTAACTTTGGAGTCCAAAATTGACAACGGTCCACGCCAAGGGCCGAATTGGTTATCAAACCAGTTAGGTGTCAAACTCAGTTACGTATAACCGAGTTTGACACCCGTACTGTATCTTAGGTTATTCTGTTTGGGGACGTACAAAAAAAATTGATTTAAAGGTGCAGTCTGTAGTTTCTGCAGTGCAGTCTGTAAGTTTTCTAAAAATATATTTTTAACATATTTCTTCACTTTGTCACTATCTCCTGACAGACTGATGTTAGACAAAGTAATCTGAAAAAACTATAGTCCCCTTGCTTCTCCAGGTGTTACTAAAAGCATTTCTAAAAAGCCACAGTGACCTGCCGTTAACCAGCCAATAAAAACAGAGTTTGTAACCAGCCAATAAAAACGGAGCTTGAATTTGAATCAGCCAATAAAAACAGAGCTTGAATTTGAATTTCAGCAGAGCAAGGGGGAGCAGAGCCATATATTCATTCATTCATTCAACCTTTATTTAGTCAGGTAAATCTTTTGAACCTCATGGGCTCATTTACGAAAGCGACCTGCTAAAACTAAAGAACAATGAACAGCAGTGATAGAATTTCATTAATCAATAAACAAACAAGCAATAAACAATAGAAAACAAAAAAAGAGAGAAAAAAACAAAAGATTTTTTTTTCTTTTTTTAAACATCCATCCATCCATCCATTTTCGTCCGCTTATCCGGGGTCGGGTCGCGGGGGTAGCAGCCTAAGTAGGGAGGCCCAGACTTCCCTCTCCCCAGCCACTTGGAGCAGCTCCTCTGGGGGAATCCCAAGGCGTTCCCAGGCCAGCCGAGAAACATAGTCCCTCCAGCGTGTCCTGGGTCTTCCTCTGGGTCTCCTCCCGGTGGGACATGCCCGGAACACCTCACCAGGGAGGCGTCCAGGAGGCATCCTAACCAGATGCCCGAGCCACCTCAACTGGCTCCTCTCGATGTGGAGAAGCAGCGGCTCTACTCCGAGTCCCTCCCGGATGACTGAGCTTCTCACCCTATCTCTAAGGGAGAGTCCAGACACCCTGCGGAGAAAACTCATTTCAGCCGCTTGTATCCGAGATCTCGTTCTTTCGGTCATAACCCAGAGCTCATGACCATAGATGAGGGTGGGAACGTAGATCGATCGGTAAATTGAGAGCTTTGCCTTTTGACTCAGCTCTCTCTTCACCACGACAGACCGGTACAGCGCCCGCTTCACTGCGGACGCTGCACCTATCCGCCTATCGATCTCACGCTCCAGTTTTCCCTCATTCGTGAACAAGATCCCGAGATACTTAAACTCCTCCACTTGGGGCAGGACCTCCTCCCCGACCCGGAGAGGGCATGCTACCCTTTTCCGGCTTTTTTTAAACAAAGTATCAAAAAACTAGCAAAACATTATACTGTAAGGTAGACGTATAAAATCAAAGACAGGAACAAATCTGCATTGGTTTTTGCCAGGATTCCAACAGATTCTGAAAACCATTTAGAGAAGTCAAGGTCGAGAGCTTCAGATCTATATATGGCTCTGAGGGGGAGGGATCAGAATGCTTTGCCTGTTGAAAATTTTTTTAAGTGCTGCGTTCTACAGAAACTGCAGACTGCACCTTTAAGACTGTACCTGTAGTAAAACACTTGGAAGAGGCTTTCAGGTGTGTTTAATAAGTCGTTTTTAGTCTTTAGAAAAAGCTCTCTGGGATTACAAAATATTTTATTTTTTAATTATACATTTTGGAAAGCTACTGTAAAGAAACCCCCAAGCGGTTGAGGACTCAGGCTCCTTCAGAAACTGCATTTAGTTTATTTTGTCAATGTTCTGAGACGTGATAGAAACAAAAAGAGGAGTCCACACCTTCAAAACGTTTTTCAACTCTTCAAAGTTTCTGATGTTTTCTTAATAGAAGAGGAGCACATTTGTTGTGGTCTGAAAACAGCCATCACAAGTCTTCAGAGTCTGGTTTCACATCTGCTCGCTGCGCCCCCTGATGTTCAAATGTGGAAGATTTTACAATCTTGGAATTATTTCTCTCCTCATAGTGCACAAGAGATTGAGTAATACATAATCCATGTTGAACCGTAAAGCTGAAAAACTCAGTTTATGTGTCTGCAGAAAATTATAATCTGCATGCAACAGACACATGTATCGTCATTGTACAGGTGACCCCCTACCTACGACTCCATCGACCTACGGCCGCCCGGACCTACGAACGTATCATATTTAATAAAAATATGAAATTACTGTATTAAAAAAAAAATATATATATTTTTTTGTTTAAATGTTCTTAATTTCATGTGTACATCACTTTGTTGCAGCTGTGGTTGTTTTAAAGGCTTTATAAATAATAATTATGATAAAAATGATCATTTCTGATCATTTTTGTCATGATTGCGCAATCTTGGGCAGCAAGAAGTAGGTCTTCAGTTTACACGGTCACAAATTAATGTAGAACACCGGACGCCATTTTAGGTTCAGTCACGGGGGCCTTTGAAGGTCTCCGGTCACAAATTAATGTAGAACACCGGACGCCATTTTAGGTTAGCTGCCGGGAGCCGGCCTTTGAAGACTGGTGACCAGGATCGCATCATATGGATTAATTACTAGCTGGAATCGCTCTGTGAGCTCTGTGGACGTCTCAGGCTGGAGCAGCAGCTGCAGATTGATCGCCGATCGCGCCGCACCGCCGCTCCAACACCAGCTCATGGCCTGGCTAGCAGAAGCTAACACAGGCCTCGAGCAGCTGCCGTGGTTCGCTCGCCGGCCGCCGCGCTGCTCGGCCCGACAACAATCAACGCATGGCAACCTAAGATGTCGGCTTTGACCATCTCAAAGTAAGAAATTATATTTTTATTTATTCTGTAAATGTGAATAGCAATGTTTAACATTACAGTACACTACTGTACATGCTTAAATGTGTGCGCGGCGCTCCGTTAGCGGTATTTCCGCGGCCTACGAACGGAATAAGGACCTACGAATGGGACGCTATTTTCACCCCCTAGCTACAGCAGAATCGAGCTGCGAACAGTTCTTATGTCCCAAACTCGTACGTAAGTAGGGGGTTTGCTGCATTAGCAGCTTTCTAACAAAGAAATGACACCAGCTCAAAGTCACCTCTTTGAGCGTAATCCTGGAGCGAATCCCTGCTACCTGTTCTCACACACACCTTATCTATTCTACGAGGGAGAAGGAATGAGGATTATCATGCAAAGAGTTTTTTTTTATCTTAGTATTACCAGCAGTCAGCTGAACCAAAGCATCCTGCACAGACAGGTTTTATATGTTCAAAAGTATTTGTTCAGCATTCACACTACCGGTAATTGTTTCTCTACATTTCATTAGTAGTTATTTTAAGACCGTTGCGTTCTAATTACTTCTGTACACTTTGTGCTATTTTAGCCTTGTGAATATGAATTTTGGTTTGTATAACTTCTTTCAAAATATAGATTTGCAAATATTCTTTCCTTAGAAAGACATTGAGATTTAGTCAATTTCGTCAAAAACAGTTTTTTTTTAAGCTTCAGCTTTGTGGTATAGCTAACCCTTTTCTCGTTTTACGTAGTGTTTTTTTTTTTTACCTAGCCTTTTGGTGCATTTAGCTAGCCTTTTTTCTGGTTTTAGACATTGTTTAGATGTTTTTAGCCAGACTTTTGCTACATTTAGCTAGCTTTTTGTTGCTTCTTGCCACTCATTTTTTACTTTTACATTTTAGCTAGCATTTTAGTACTTTTTAGCTAGTGTTTTGCTACTTTAAACTAGTGTTTAGGAATTTACAGCTAGCTTTTTGTTTCTTTTAGCTAGACATTTGCAACATTTAGCTTCGAGCAATCCTTTTGCTACTTTTAGCAAGTAGCTATTTTAACTAGTTTTTACTGCATTACATGGAAAGTGTATTCCCTGTTGTTGGAAAAGTGAAACCTTTACTTTGACAGTCTAATTTTGCTTCTGTCTCACGTTTTTTTCCTTACAGAAATGCAAAAGAGCACACAGGAAAAACAGCACCAGTTCAGAAATTGACTTAAATTCTGGCAACAAAAAAAAAAAAAGGCATTAATAAATATAACTTTTTAAAAGAAGTACCAAGTAATTGTGCAAGCTTACTTCGTGTTCAGAACAATCTTTGTGTTCAGTTGTTTATTTTGTTTAGTTCAGTTCTTTTTGAGTTCTGGGCCTATTCTCATTACCATACTGCTTCCTTTTGCAAATGAAACTGCTAAACAACAGGAACACAAAATGTTGCTGAACCCTTAGTACTTCCAGCTTTGTATGAACCACATTTTTGGTGGCGTTTGGTTCTACTTTCATTAGATCCCTGTGGGTCAGATACTGCTCTTGTGGCGTCTGTGCTTCACTTTGCTCCACCCTAACTTTAGGTGCAGGTAGCTCCACAACCAACTCGTTTAGTTTTTTAAAGTGTGCAACTATTGCCTCACACATCAGAGCTACTTCCTTTCGTCTGAACATTGACCTGGCCAGAAAATAAACACTTTAAAACCAACTTTGATACACATGCAAACTATACACAAACCAGCACAGAATGACGTCAGAACATCTCTGCACACAGCAATAAAACACCGAGGTCAGAGAGGAAGACAAATCTGTAGCCCCTGCCTGCCCTGGGAGACCGATTTTCTTGGATGTGTGGTATTGTAAATGGAAGAAAATGGAAAATCTGTTGGTCTGTGGTGCCACTTTCTGCAACACAAGTGAGGTGAGTGAAGACAGAAGAACTGGAGCAGAAGTTGAAATAACTGGGTGTTATTTGTCCTGTTTGTGTGAAGCAGGTGACTTTTTGAGGATATAGTGGACATTAGTTTCCACTCTACTACTGAATATTACATTTGTCTGACAGGATCTGGCATTTAATTGTGAACCCACATGCAGGAAGGCTATGGGAAACTGAGTAAAATAAGTAATAAAGTTTATTATTTAAGTAAACAACAAAATTCCGTTGGTGGAGAAGACACGTAGAGCAGACACGGACCTTGACAAGGTTAAAGGATAAAGCCAGAATACCAGGGGAGTGACAAGACACAGACTAAATACAGATACTAATGAGGCTGAGTAGGGAACTCCTTGGGTGATTAGGATTCAATACAGGTGTGTGCAGGAACAGAAACACTAGGAACATAGAAACACTAACCGTGTTTTCATCAAGGTTTTTTGATGCGCATTTTGAAGTATTGCATCAGAAAAGGTGAATGGAAACGGCACAATTCGAATTAACTTCCTCTAATTCGCAAAAATTTGATACGCTCGCTTGAGGTGGTTTTTGGGTTTTTCGAAACAGAGCTGATGCGCAAAACGAGAGATGGAAACAGATTTGCCGACTCAGTTCTGACGTAGCGAACATTCACGTCATGTGACTGATCAGCTGTTTCCGCTGTCTCCCCGGATGTAACATCGCTAAAACTAGTTGGCATGACAGAATAAATACAACTTACCCGATAGCAACACATTCCTGTCTCTCCATTTTGCCGAGATGTGTGGTTCGGTTCCTGTTTTCAACAGCTACTTCCTGTTTACTGTAGACGTGCGTAACGCTGACGTAATGCCGCTTTGCGTGGCCTGGTGGATTCGCTTCAAGCCCGTTGACGGAAACACTTCTGATTCGCATTAATTTTTTGTTGGGTTTATTGTAAATACATATTATCACATTTATATTGTTTAAACTAATCCCTCTTAAAAGTAGACAACATGTGTTCTTATTTTCACTAATGCCTGTGATTAGTTTGTGTGCAGGAATCCTGTTCGACCGGCAACATACCCTGGAGCAAACTGGCTGTGGAAATAGTGCAGTTGTTTTCCACTACATCTGGAAGAATGTTGTTCAACATGTTGACGTGTACCTATATGTTGACATATAGCTATGTGTTGACGTGTACCTATTTGTGAATCAGTCTCAACCGGTTTTTCCCCCCTCCTTTAGCGGTGAGACAAATGTAACCAGGGCATTCCTAAACTCAATAAAAGGCAAAGGAGAGCAGAAAATAAACAGAGTGGGTTAGCCGCTCTCCTTGCAAGAAAAAGGTACTCATCTCTTGTGTCTTCTCTGTTTTACAGTGTGGTGTTTTAATAATGTTTGGGGTTTAAACCTGACATTAAATTGGTCCTTCGAGCCGGATTCCAAGATACCTGACGATCCCAGTGGGTGAGTAGGTTACAGGCAAAATCTGTGGCCACAGTATTGATACCCTTTCCGGGACTGGAGTCCTCCTCACTGACTGGGGTCCGACGGTTGACGGAGTCCAGGAGAGACGTGACACAGAGTGGAGTGAGTATCGTTTTATTTTAAAATGAGTGAAGTGTGAAAGCTGAGTAAAACAAACCCTGATCAGGTAAAAAATAAGTAGTTAAATTCCGTAGGAGGGCAGACTCCGTTGACTTAGATAAACAACTAAAAACAGTCAATTAAATTCTGTGTAGGGCGACGGAGCCCTCTACTTTAAGATAAATAGGAATAAAACAAACCCTGACAATTCTAGACTCTATCAGGTAAAAAGAAGTAGTTAAACTCCGCAGGAGGGCAGACTCCTTTGATTTAGATGAACAACTAAAAAAACAGTCAATTAAACTCTGTGTAGGGCGGCGGAGCCCTCTACTTTAAGATAAATAGGAATAAAAAGAAGCGCTAAAAATGTATGCATGTGTTTGTGAGTGTGAAAAGGAAATAAAAGTACCGCTTGGTTCTTTTGTTTCATACCAAAATAACAGGAAACAAACAGTGAAACCTTTTGGTGTCAGAGGCTAAGAAGAATCCACTCATTTGAGTTGAAGTGATTCTTGCCATAAGGATCTTTTATCACTGTCCTGTTACTTAACAAATCCAGTATTAGTCACCCTATGTGAAACCCCCTACTGGATCCAAATCTAGTTCAAAATGGGTAAGGAACAGAGTAAAAATGCTCAAAAATGCATAGACAGTTTAACATGTAAAGACTGGAAGATAATAATAAAAATAAATAAATAAATAAATAAATAAATAAAACAGACCCTGCAAGCATACAACACCTACCCCTATGGATAAAAGAACACGACTTTGATGGTAGATTAACTATAAGAGATAAGAGATAAGAGAGATAAGAGATTTAATATAGTATAATATATAATTATATAATATAATATAATATAGATGAGAGATAAAAAATAAAAATAAAAACCTAAGAGAACTTCAAACTAAAATAAAGACAAAGACCAAAGATAAACCTAACAAAATGAATAATGAAGGCTACCCCCATACAGAATTATGGATGCAAGTTGCAGAAAAAGAAAAAAAAAAGAGAGAAGAAGGTATGAGGAAGGAAAAAGGAAGTGAGCAGCAAAGAGAGGAGAGACAGACAGAACACGAGGAAACGAGGAAGAAAGCTGAAGAGAAAAGAGAGAGAGAGAGAGAGAAAAAGACGAGAAAAGAAATGTATATTTTTCTAAGAAAGAAGATGACATGTCTGGTTATTATAACCAGAGGTGTCAAGTAACTAAGTATAAATACTTCGTTACTTTACTTAAATGCAAATTTAGTTATCTATACTTTAGTGAAGTAATTATTTTTCAGCCTAATTTATACTTCTACTTCTTACATTTCACGCAATTACTGGTACTTTCTACTCCTTACTTTTTAAAAATAGCCTCGTTACTTCTCTTTCATTTTGCCGTATTGAGGTAACCTGAAAGTTTCGTTACATTTTAAGCAGGAATAATAGTGTGTGAAGCAGCGGCTCACTTTACCGCAGTTTTGAAGCTGTCGGATCGACGTTCTTGCTAAATACGGGAAAAGTCCGTGTGGGCGACATTTATTGAGCTATTTTTACTGGGCGCAGCTTGGTATAACTGTTCGGATGTGAAACGATACGTTTACAGAATTTTTGGGGTGCATTTAAGCGTCTTATGAGTTGAAAAAGAATCTACATTTGTGATAAGGTGACGCTACGTTCATGGCGTCTGTTTATGTGCTGTGATCGATTCAAAGCGATCACGTGACACGCGGTGCTGGTCGTCAAATTTCAGTTTTGTTAGCACAATACTGACAAATTGTCCAACTTGTTCGTTCTATGCATGAAATATCGTCAGAAACTGTTTAACCGCGGTGTTTTGAGATATTTAAAGGGGTTTTAGAGCGTTTAGACTTCGGGAGAACACAAACGTCCGACTGCACGCACGTCCCTAAATGCAACACAAACGACACATCGACGTAGTGACGTCAGCCAGATAGAAAAAAAAAAAAGGAAAAAGTCCGGTGCATTTAATATCTAAAAGTTCACAGAACCTTTTCTAAACATTTTAAACACATCGATTATTTTCTTAACAGAACGTTTGTTTAAGCGATTGTCACATCCAGGCTAAAACTCATCCCAAAAGTTGATTTTTCACCGTCTTCGTTTTCAAGCTGACGGAATTAGCGGTAGTCAACGCGGCCTTAAGAGTCAACAGCGCCTCTATGGCGGCCAGGAAGAGTAATTAGTCACATTGTGACTCCATGAAACATATGGTTATGCTCAATAATACCCCTATATGGTTATTTTAATATATTTAAATTTGCATTTAAATGTGTCTATTTTCAATGGGCATATATGCAGTTAAGACAGGTAGCTTAGTGCACCCCTAGTTTTTCAACATTAACAATATAATAGTCTAAAAAATGGGGGAGGTGAGGTTTTATACAATAGTATGTGTGGTGCGGCCTAAGCATTTGTCTTTGTTGTTGCTTTTTCTTACGCTACTTTTACTTTTATACTTTTAAGTAGTTTTGAAACCAGTACTTTTTATTTTACTCGAGTAAAAAGCTAGAGTTGATACTTCTACTTCTACAGAAGTATTTTTAAATCCCAGTATCTATACTTCTACTTGAGTACTGTAATGAATGTGAATACTTTTGACACCACTGATTATAATTACCTGTTAAGGAAAGCGGTTAATGGTGAAATCAGTATGAATGATGGTAATTATAGACATGAAGAACAAAGAAATAAACTGAGAGAGTAAATGTATATTTGTAATAATGTAGCTTTACTCCACTAACAGTGAGACAAAGGTATCATCAGCAGGTGTCGGCTGTTCTGGCTTGGCAGTTTTATTTGTGAATTTATTTATTTGACTTGAACGTGTAATTAAGCTTGTGCTTTTATCAATTTTGAACCGTTCTTTAAATGAAGCTAGAGCGCTTTCTCAAGATTCTGTTCGAAAACAAAATCTTGACATTCTTTTAATTTTGGCGTCCCCTGATCCAAATGTAGCAAAGCGTATGCTTCAGTTTTATTTTTCACAGATGGCTAAGCTCTAAACTCTTCATTTGACTACCGGTACACACACAACTTTTTAAGAAACATTTCATATTCGATGCATTTTTATAAAATGTTTTCCTGCAAATTCTTTGTAAACATTTTTAAAGAGCAAAGCATATGTAATGTACTCAAGTTTGTTACTAATCTTGGAGATTCGTACAGGTAGTCCCCGACTTACGAGCGCTCTTACTTATGAGCTGGCGAACGAGCAGTAAATTTGTAAACATACAATACTGCATTTTTATGTGTTTTTAGATGAAAGTGTGTTAGCTAACCATTTGGAAACAAGTTTCTGAGGAGGCCTTTTGTAAAATAAAACAACAGACCGGTCAGTCACATGCAGCCACAACCGCACCTGAAAGTCTATCTTGTTAAACAATTAACTGACCAGACAAACTCTACAGACACACCCAGCTAGCCAACAAATGGTATCCAGATAGCTCTTTGTACAACCTCAGTTTGGAGAAATAGTTTAACTAAATGCTTGTTGCCACTGTCTTGAGTTAAAAACTGGTATTTTGAGTTTTTGAGTTCTCAGTTGAGAAACAAATCACAAACTGGTTTTATGTCTCTAGGCAGGATTGATTTGTAGAGGTGACATGAGATTGACATTTCAGAGGGGCTTGGCTGAGGAGTGTGTTGACTGAAAAGAATTTTGGAATTTAGTTGTGTGGAATGGTGAGTTTCAGTAATTGAATAATATTCTTGGAATGCCGGTATGTATTATTATTAGGAAGTGCTATGGTCACCCAACAAATATATTATTTCATCAATTGAAATTATTAAAATGTTATGATTTGGTTGAGCGTAGTATTTTACAGGTCATGTATAGGACAAGAAAGAGAATATTACCCCCAAATATTCAATTACATTTTGTTTAAAAAGTTATTAAACCCTGAAGGGAATGTAAATGTTTGTAAAATCTTCATTTAGAACTAGTGTGAAGGAGCTGAGTTGAAGGAGCTGAGTTGTAAATCAGGAAACAGGATTGTGTTGACTTGATATCATCATAAACATTTATAAAACTATTTATATGTTTTAAAAGATGATTAAATCAAAGTTGTTGGGAAGGTGTGGTGCAGGTGAAGTGAAGGTTGTTGTTTGTAGTTATTTTGTGTTTTTTGAACAAGGGGCAGATATTATAACACTATTTTCGTCTTTCTGCACCCTTTCATTCAGTGTTTTTCTTTCTTTTTATTCTGATGAATCCGTTTTGTTTTCAATAAATAAATAAAAAACATGCAGCGCTGCTGGGGCTGTTTGTTTACGTCGTAGTTTCAGGGAAACGTTGGCTCAAACTTTATTCTTCATCTTCTGACTCTCATCATATTCTATCGAGTGGAAACTCTTCAGATTAAACAAGTAGATGTTTCCAAGTTTCGGGGAAACGTTGGCTCAAACTTTGTTCTTCATCTTCTGACTCTCATCATATTCTATCGAGTGGAAGCTCTTCAGATTAAACAAGTGGATGTTTCCACAGCTAGTTAGAACGACTGTCCGTCACGTTTTGAAAAAATAAAGAAACCGAGTGGGACTCGCTGCAGAAGAAGCCTGCAGTTTAACAAAACCGAACTACGTTAGTCTTTCCTCTCATCAGTGATGTCGTCTGCTTTCTCTTCGCTTGTGAAACTTTGTTCAGTCACATTCTGACGGTCATGAGCACTCATTTGACTCGTTTTGAAGCGAAAACTTAACGCACTTTGGAGACTAGCTTAACTTTTAGCCTGCAACCGCTAACGTCTGCTGCTGGAGTGAGCGCTGCGTAACAGCGACGTCACCACGCACGTTTTGTGTCACAGCCTTTTCTGTCCGGGCGCGTTGTTGAAGCAGCCGCTTCAACCCGAACAGAAAGAGAAAAACGTCAGTGAAAAGTTGTAAAATCCTATCGAAATATCGAAAATATGAAAGCTACATGGCGAGTGATGAATGATGTTTTGAAGAACCATAGGTCAAAGATGGGTATTTCAAAACATTTTGTAAAGGATAATGATGAAATTCATGACGACATTGAAATTGCAAACGGATGTAATCAATACTTTGTGAATGTTGGATCAGTCCTTGCAGATACAATACCTAAGGTAAATGATACAGTGAACCACTCAATTATTAACTGTATAAATAGTATTTTTCTTAAGAAAATCGACAAAGAAGAATTAATGAATGTGGTTAAAACTTTTTCAGACAAGAGATCCAAAGGCTGGGTTGATATGGACATGAAGCTTGTGAAGAATATCATGAGTCATATCGTTAAGCCATTTACATATATATGTAACTTATCATTTTCGACAGGAACATTTCCAGAAAATATGAAAACTGCTAAAATAGTATCTCTCTTTAAAGATGGTGATAAAGGTATATTCAACAACTATAGAACAATATCCCTATTGCCACAGTTTTCGAAGATTTTAGAAAAATTATTTGTGCTAAGATTAGATGAATTCATTGAAAAACAAAATATCTTGAGTGAGAGTCAATATGGATTTAGAAAACAAAACTATGTCAATGGCTATCATGGAATTTATGGAACACATAAGCATAAAATGAAATAATAAAAGTGTAATACTGTCCTGAGTTTTTGCATAGTAGTATGAAAAGTATAAAAACGTAAATCTATAAAATAAACTGAAGTTTCTAGCATTGACATTTGCAAAGAGTGGCACAGCAGCATATAAGTTAATGTACACAGTATATGTATGAGGTATTTGATGTTGGTATAGAGGCAAAGTGACATATGCAGTGAGGCACATAAGGCACATTTGGCATCCTTAGATAAGGGTAGTCAGAGAATGCTGTATATGTATCTGCAGTAGTATAGATAAAAGTAGTGTAAATGTAAAGCAGTAGTAATAAATGTAAACAGTATTAATAAATGTAAACAGTGAATGTAAACAGTAGTATGACTATAGGCAGTAATGTAATACAAACATTAGTGCAAATATGAGAAGTAGTGCAAACTGAATGAACACATGACCAAGAGTTTAGTGAATAAACCCGTTTGATGACACAGAGTCCAGTGATAAAAGATTTACTAAAAGCAGGAGTGCTTGTGGAATGCTATGACTCACCTTGTAACACGCCTATTTTTCCAGTAAAAAAGGCCCCACCCTCTTCCGGCTGGAGGGTGGTGCAAGATTTGCAAGCAGTAAACAGGAAGAAATGCAGCAACAAGTACCTCTAAATGAACAAAAAATGTGGCTCTCAAAAGGAGCCAAACAAACAGATGGTCTTTTCACTTGTCCTGAAAACAAACCAATCCTACCAAAAAATCTCTATAAATGCACAGCAATATTGAGCCATGGAAAAACTCATGTCTCAACAGGAGGGATGGTAGGATTAGTGGGGAAACTATACACAGCTTATGGATTCAACTCTTATTCAAAAAATTTTTGTAAAGCATGTTTAATCTGTATGAAACACAATTCTCAGGGGAACCTGAGACCTAAAAGAGGTCAGTTTCCTAAACCGGTATATCCATTCCAACAACTACGTATGGATTTCATAGAACTAAACCAAAGTGAAGGGAAAAAGTTCTGTTTGGTAATAGTAGATGAGTTCACAAAATGGGTCGAAATCTTTCCAACTAAACACCCAGACGCATTAACAGTGGCAAAAGCCCTTTGTAAAGACATAATACCGAGATTTGGTATACCAGAAAAAATCTATAGTGATAATGGCACACATTTTGTAAATCAGGTCATTACAAAAATAGGACAAGCCTTACACATAGATTTAAAACACCATTGCAGTTACCACCCTCAAAGTGCAGGACTGGTGGAAAGGAAAAATGGTACAATAAAGAACAGACTTAAAAAATGCATGGAAGAAACAGGAAGGCCTTGGACTCAATGCTTAGACCTTGTAAAAATGCACATAAACATAACCAGTACCACAGGCCTAACTCCCTTTGAAACTCTATATGGAAGACCATATAAACTCCCATTGTTCAAAAATACCTGGGAGACGAATGAAGAAATGACACTTGCTGACTACATGAGAAAGATGTTAGAAAAACAACAAAAACAGCAAAACACTGACAATGATCCTACTCTTATTTCTCAACAGGACAACCAGCTGGTACAGCCAGGAGATTGGGTCTTGATTAAAAGCATTAAAAAGAAACACTGGCATTCACCCAAGTGGGAGGGACCTTTCCAGGTACTCTTGACCACAAACACGTCACTAAAAATAGCTGAACGAAGCACGTGGGTCCACTTAAGCCATTGCAAACTTATGATTCAAAACAAGGATGAATAAACTGATTGCTGAGAGCAAAAATTACTAAAATAATTTTTTATTAGCTACTTTTGCCTAAACTTCGCCTAAACTGTACTTTTGTGTTTTGTGATCCTCATAATTTGGTATACAGTTTAAATAAAATAGGAAATTAGAACTGAAATTAGGAATTCTTCATTCAGCTCACAGAGGGAGCCCGTTGTACAAAGGGGGCTGTATTTATAGTATACAGTCATCTCAAATCGGTGAAGATTGTCCACAACTCTGTGAGCTACTAGGAAGAAAACCTAGTTTCAGCATTATGAGGACCACAGACCAAAATAAAGGTTTAACAGCCGTAGCATTTTTAATCTTATTGATAACCTGGATAACCCTAACTAAACCGTGGGAAAGAGAGTGGACTCAAGAAACAAATAAAATAGTACAAAAAAGAAGCGTGCCCAGCCGTGTCAGTACACCATATCCCAATCCTTGCATAAAAACCCAGACGAAACTTCTACAGAGGGAAGAACCATTTGTGTGTTATCATACTCCCACGTTCATTGAATCTGTGTGGTTAAAATTAAACAGCATAACGGTGGGAGGATACCATGGAAACCAATGGCCAGGCTATGATTGGTATTTAAGCACAACCCACTGGTGGGAAAGTGCAAGCTGGGGTGACGTATTTACTACTACAAGCGACAGTTGGACGCCACAACCGAATAACTTAAAGGCCCAGAACTGGTCTAAAATATTGAATATAAAATTGAACAATGTCCAAGGACAACAATACCTGGTCTTTAATTTCAATACAACTTTAATGCCACTAGCCAAAACAAATATAGCTTCAGGGATATATAACTCAACCCCTTGTTACCATCTTTCACTATATGTATATAGACCCCAAGCTAAGGATCCCTACATCTCCTTTAAAGTATGTAACAATATTACAATAGATGAAACCTTTGAACACGCACCCCTAGTCATAGGAGACACAACTACAATGTTTATAAAAAACAAACCACTTGACAAAACAGATGACTGGTTCTCTTTTACTTCTGGAATTTCTGGAAATAAAAATAATTGGTTATTGTTAGCTGAACAAGCAGCCAACATGTCAAAACAAGATTGTGTAGTATGTATGGGCCCTAGGCCCATACTTAAGATAATACCAGCTACTCTTAGCTCTGACTGCCTGATAAACGTGATGAACCAAGCAGTACCTGATACAAACTGCATCTATTGGGACTCAGTGTACCCTCTTTCTCCTCCAGACAAACAGAAACCGCTATTCTCTAAAGTCGTCGCAGCAGCAAATTTTACCTGCATCAACAGAACAGGAAAAGGAGCGCAGATAGGAAATCTTAACAGAAACTGGTGTGAAACAGTTATCACAGTTACAAGTAAATTTAAACCACAGTCTCGCAGTGACATCTGGTGGTGGTGTGGGGATGAGAGACTTTTTGACAGACTGCCTCAGAACACTATTGGTCTGTGTGCAGTAGTTTCACTCCTCCTCCCCATATCCATTTACCCCATGGATAAGAATACCTTGACAACTGAAGTTAGACCAGTATTGCAAACCAGTTGGAATAAAAGATCCAAGAGAGATGTCTCACCACCAGGTCATGATCCTACATACATAGATGCTATCGGAATACCCAGAGGGGTTCCGGATGAATATAAACTAGCAAATCAAGTGGCAGCAGGATTTGAAAGTATCCTTCTTTTCATAACTGTAAATAAAAACGTAGACAGAATCAATTACATCCACTACAACATTCAGAGATTGAGCAACTACACTGTGGCTGGGTTTGAGGCGGTCCATGAGCAACTGTCAGCCACCTCTTTAATGGCTTTCCAGAACCGCATTGCGGTTGATATGATTTTGGCGGAGAGAGGCGGAGTTTGTGCCATCTTTGGTCAACAATGTTGCACTTTTGTGCCGAACAACACGGCAACAGATGGCAGCTTGACCAAAGTGTTGGATGGACTGCGTGCACTTAGTGTCAAAATGAAAGACCATTCTGGGGTTGACACCTCCATGTGGGACCCCTTTGGGGAATATTTTGGCAGATGGAGTGGCCTCATTTCCTCCGTACTCGCCCCCATAGTAGTGCTTGCAGCAATACTGATTTTGTGTGGATGTCTTTGTCCCTGTTTCAAAGCGATGTTTAAAAACCTTATTAACACAGCTATTGCTCCCCTGGAAAAGCAGCTGTACACGCTGCTTCCTGTTAATGAAAATACTGATGATTTAACTGATTATGAGATCCACTTTCCTGAACCTAATTCTGCCCTGGACTCAGATGATGATAACCCTTGTCCAGGCAACTAAGGGCTAACCTCTGAGTGTAAACATTTCTTGTAGATGACCTCATAGCAGAAAATCTATTGAAGATGCTATTGAGCGACTGGAGAACCTGCAAATGTGATAAACAGGAGGGAAATGTTGGGTTTATTGTAAATACATATTATCACATTTATATTGTTTAAACTAATCCCTCTTAAAAGTAGACAACATGTGTTCTTATTTTCACTAATGCCTGTGATTAGTTTGTGTGCAGGAATCCTGTTCGACCGGCAACATACCCTGGAGCAAACTGGCTGTGGAAATAGTGCAGTTGTTTTCCACTACATCTGGAAGAATGTTGTTCAACATGTTGACGTGTACCTATATGTTGACATATAGCTATGTGTTGACGTGTACCTATTTGTGAATCAGTCTCAACCGGTTTTTCCCCCCTCCTTTAGCGGTGAGACAAATGTAACCAGGGCATTCCTAAACTCAATAAAAGGCAAAGGAGAGCAGAAAATAAACAGAGTGGGTTAGCCGCTCTCCTTGCAAGAAAAAGGTACTCATCTCTTGTGTCTTCTCTGTTTTACAGTGTGGTGTTTTAATAATGTTTGGGGTTTAAACCTGACATTTTTATTTACATTTTTGCAAATTTTCAAAAATTCGCTCAAAATTCGAATTGAAAATAGATGGAAACACGGTTATGGGGAGGTGCAGAAAGACACAACAGACATAAATCCCACATTGTTGATCTAATATTCCAGAAGTCTTTTCATCGTCTTTTGTCTTTTCTGCAAAGCGTTAACCAACATTTCATTGAGGAACGCTAGTTTTAATTGAGCTACATTTATTCCATGTTTTAAAGGAGACGACAGATAGGTTTTTAAAATTTTTATGGTATGTCTGTGGGCTATCCAGACAATGTTCATTCAATTTAATACACAAAATAATTCTTAGATAATCAATTATACCCTTTTTAATTCTGCCATTTTTAACTTTCGTTTTGAACGACTGGTTTATGATAATGAGCTCTCATGGCCACGCCCTTCAAAGATCTGTTTACATTAACTCCGCCCTCTGTAACAGCCAGTATCTCTAAACTGTTGTTTTAAAATTAGCTCTTTTTTTAAAAGGGTTAGTGTTAACCTTTCCTGCTCAGTCTTTCATCCGTGGTCAAAAGACACAGGGGAGATTTTCCTCCAGGGCTGAAGTCTCTGCTTCAGGGTTAACTCCCTCGCTCGCCTTGCACATAAACCACACGGTGGCTGAAGGTTAATCCTCTTGTTTTAATAATAATTCCAGCCAACAGGTGCACAAACAGACTTTCTTACAGCCGCGTTTCAATTTGCTGTTCACTTTACTCCACACACACACACACACACACGTCTTGCTCTCCTCAACACGCTAAAGGACCCTCTAGGCCAGGGGTGTCAAACTCATTTTGATCTGGGGGCCGCATACAGCTTAATCTGATCTCACGGGGGCCAGACCAGTATACGTACTCATTCCAAAAGTCCACTTTTTTCTTTGTATTAGTGCGCAAAGAATAAATAAATTATAAAAATATTTACATTAAATTAATTGTCCTTTTACACTTTTACTCAGTTTAACATTTAAGTGCATTACACATTAAAAAACTGATCAGTGATTGCACATTTTAAAACATTTAGTCAACAAACTGTTTTGTTAAATACCCTGATGCATGCTCAATAATCCAGGTAGAAAAATCTAAAAAAGCTAAGTCTGGTCCTCTGGACATAAAAAAAAAACACAGTTTTGTTAAAACACTTTCCTGTATGTTAAAAATGCATCAAACCCATCAAAATTTAGAAATGAATGAATTTTAATACACTGATGCATGCTCAATAATCCAGGTAGAAAAATCCAAAAAAGCTAAGTCTGGTCCTCTGGACATTCAAAAAATAAAACAAAACAAAGCAACAACAAAAAAATGTAGAAACGTTTCGTCTTTCGTCCGAAAGACTTCCTCAGTCTGAGTTGCTGTGTTCAGCTCAGTCTTATAAATAGCACCCTCTCACAGTGGATCAACCAGTTGGCTGATGACAGCCTGAAACCAGCTGCTCACATGATCAAGGAGGACCATCAGCCTAACAATGGATTGTTAGCACCCTGATGGTTGTTTACTATTCACAGAGGGCTGAGTGATACTAGCAATCACAGCATTGTAAGAGGGGGACAGTTGAACCCGGAGGCCTCCACCTCTGTTTAATGATGGGCGGTTTCTTTTCACAAAGATGGCCTCCTTTACTCCTCTCTCAAACCAACTTCTCTATCAAGAATGTGAACATCTTCATCCCTGAAAGAGTGACCGCTGGCCTGGAGATGAGTGTAGACCACAGAGTCCTGACCTGATGATGTTGATCTTCTGTGCTGGGCCATCCTTTTGGCCAGTGGCTGTTTAGTTTCCCCAATATAAGACTGATCACAGCCCTCCTGACACTGAACAGCATACACCACATTACTCTGTTTGTGCCGGGGGACTGGATCTTTGGGATGAACCAGTCTTTGCCGTAATGTATTAACACAGTTAAGGAGTGAGTGGAATTGTCTCCCTCCTCCCCTGCAGGCTCCATTCACATAAAGGGAGCTACTTTCACTTTATGTGAAAGGGAGACAATTCAACTCACTCCTTCATCTTTAAAAATTGTGTTAGGATAGGCTAAGTGATTGGTGACTGTACAGTACTGTACATGTATTCATTTGTAAAAAAAAAAAAAAATTATCCGTGGGCCGACTAAAACCCCCTGGCGGGCCGGATCCGGCCCGCGGGCCGCATGTTTGACACCCCTGCTCTAAGCTTTTGACGACCAGTGTACCTGTATACAGATATTTTAGAGCAAAAAAAAGTCCTGCTGGATGGACAGCATGTGCACGCACATCATGCTGTAGTTTAAAGATAAAATTATAGTGTTTAACCCCATTCCTGCATGGAAGGCTTGACCAAGCTTCAAAGCAGCTCTGCGCTGTGATGGACAGAGAGCAACAGCTACAGGACAGATGCACGTGACGTGCAGCAGGTCCTCGGATGGATGGATGGATGGATGGATGGACGGACGGATGGATGGAAGGATAAAGCTTGGACCTCAGTCAGTAAAGAATCCATCTGTCTGGGTTCAGGAAGGCAGGATGTTTGATGGAGCTGACGCGGAGCCAGGAGGACGCAGCTGATCTGAGCGCTGCACCTGTTACCTGCTCAGGAGTTGACAGAACTCTTCAGCGACGCAGAGGATGAAGAATTAAATGAGTTTGAATAAAAATAAATAAATAAATATTTTTTGGTGTTTATCTTGTTACATTTTAAAGAGATGAAGGTTGTTGCAGCATGTTGTGCGCACACGTTTGGAAGACCCGACAAGCGAAATTATTTAAATCCAGCGGATTTGAACATATTCATTTATTAAAGAAAAGTTCAGCTCAGACACATCTTTGCTATAATTTTCAGCAAATAAATATGTTTTTTAAGTGTTAATCTTATTAAATTTTAAACAGATGAAGGTTTTAGCAGCCCACGCACACGAAGACCGGTCAAAGCGAACCTATCAGCTATTTGACAATTATGTTCATTTTTAAAAGAAAAGTTCAGCTCAAACACACTTTTACTATAATGTCAGCAAACAAATATAACAATTATACTTTATTTATAAAGCCATTTAAAACAACCACAGCTGCAACAAAGTGCTGTACACATTTAAACAAAAGATGAGATGAAATCAGGAAAAACAACCATCACGTCTATTATACTGAAGTGGGTTGAGCCACACCAGGGGTTGCTAGGTGAGGGGCTGGACTAAAGGTGCGGGGGGATTGTCCTGGCGCTTGTGACGTCACAAGCGCCAGGATTTGAAAACGAAACCTATCTTATCACAGTAAAATAAATATATTTAGAGTAAATATACCACTGGGTGCATTTTTTTGGCACTAGGACAGTTTTTTTATGAAGTATACCAAAGTTGAGTAAAAAAAACATTAAAAAGTGAATTTTGCATCTGTGGTCCCCTTTAAATGTCGTTAATTAGCATTTTCAAGTGCACTAAACGTGATAATAAAAGAAATCAAATCACAGAGGAGACTGAATTAAACATTAAAACTGAAATGCAAATTATGCACTGTGATTCAAACTTTAAAAAGTCAAGTCCATCAGCTCTCTAAAATTTCCCACTCTCCCTCTCATTCTGCCACCAAAACGTATCTCGCTGCTGAGCTTGTCAAGTCCAATTGAACCCAAACGTCCACTGGCCCAAATCCCCTGGAAGCTTGATTTCAAAGGGCCTTTGAAAAGTTGAATCAATGACGCTGATGTGTCATTAACCAGCAGCTCCTCTAGATGTCTGGCAGCGAGAGGCCTGATAACATTGTGCTCCTACAGATGCTGAAACCCCATCAATTAGTCATCGGAGCGGTGACCCTCCGAGCGTGAAGCTGGAGAGGAGCTCTCGGTGAGGAAAGGCCGGAGGTTTGTCTGACGACATGGAGGCGGCTGAGCTCACGTCCTGCTCACCACTTCTATTCAGCTGACTGTGGGAACGCTGAGTCAGCGTCACACTACTGTTTTCCTGTTTTCTAAATTTTATGGACGTTTGTTGCAATTCAACTACTTCTGCATACTTGGAGCAATTTTAGCCTTTCACATAAAACATTCAGCTCATTGAAGAGATGGGTGCTGTAAACTTTAGTAATGTGAAAAATATTGAACTTTATTAACACATATTTTCCCAATAGAAATACATCCCTTCAGTTTCTCATTAAAAGTTTTTTCCTGTTAAGCGTACCCACTCTATTTTTGTCTCTTTAATTCAGTTTTTAGCTTTAAGCTAAGCTTTATTGCTACTTTAGCCTTTTAGCTTATCTTTATCCAGCTTTCAGCTGCTTTCAGCAAGTTAAAATATTAGAGTATAGCCTTTTTGTATGTTTAAGTTTTTGCATCCTTTTGTTACTTTTAGCTTCTTTAAATTCATTAACTACCAGTAGGCTTTTGCATTTTTAAGCTTTTAGCTACCTCTTGCTACTTTAGCTTTCAGCTACCTCTTTACTACTTTTAGCTTGCATGTTATTATTTTTAACTTTTAGCAGAATTTTCATTGCTTTAGCTAGTTTTGCTCTACATGTATTTAGTTTTTAGCAAGCTGTTAGGTTTTAGCTATCCAGTTACCAGTACACATTTTTACTTTCTAGCTTGCCTTTTGTATTTTCAGCGTTTAGCTATAGGCCACCCTTTTGCTACTTTAGCCATGTGTTTCTTTTGTAACTTTTAGATAACCTTGTACTGCTTTTAGCTAGAGTTTTGCTATTTTAACTTTTGGCTACCCTTTTACTACTTTAGCCACTATTTTGTCATGTCTAACTTGTAGCAACCTTTTGCTGCTTTTAACTACCTGTATTTTTAGCTTTAACTCGCTTTATGATACTCTCAGTTAGTTTCACAACTTGTAGCCTCAGTGCTTTGTTACTTTTAGCTTTTAAATGTTGTTTTCCTACTTTTGGCTTTAACCTATAGCTTTAAAATTATTTTAATTTTCAGCAAATATTTTGCTTCTTTTAGTTTTTAATCACTTTTGCAACTTTTACGTTTTGCTAACAGTGTTTCTCTTAGCTAGCAGTTTGATATTTTGACTTTTTAAGTTACCCTTTTCTGCTTTCAACTAAACATGAGCTATTTTTAGCTTTACGGAAACCAATACTGTTAGCTTAAGCTTTAGTGAAGCAACTTTTAGCTTTTCGCTTGTGTTTTGCTACTTTTAGTTTTCAGATGTTGTTTACTGTGACTTTCAGCTTTCAGCTAGTGTCTCAGCATTGTGTGTGTGTGTGTGTGTGTGTGTG